>JAFEMH010001896.1:352500-404491 GCA_022495995.1 Adenophora triphylla var. japonica | reverse complement strand
AAAGCGATACAAGTTTTTGGTCGGACCCATTTAAGAACGAAGTCGACCCGAAGCCCTTTAGTCGAGTTCGTTTAGGAGCCGAGATTGACTAGGAGTTGAGTCTGTTAGAACAAGGTCAACCAAGAGTCGGATCTGTTAGAAGAACGAGATTGGTATGAGTCAAATCTGTTAGAACACATTCGACTTAGAGTCGGAACTTTGTTAGAAGAACGTGATTGACTATGAGTCGAATGCGGTAGAGTGAGATCGACCCAAGGAGTCGGTTTGTTAGAATAACGAGATTGACTATGAGTCGAATCTTTTAGAATGAATTCGACCAAGAGTCGGACTTGTTAAAGATAATTTGGTGGTCGACGAAAAGAGTCGGACACGATTTGAATGAAGCATAGAAGTAATACAACTCGTTTGACTAGAAGCTTTGCCCGTTTTATTGATGTAGTAGATCGGTTAAATAGAAAACGAAGTCAGTTTTAGCAAAAGTAATACTTAATAAGGTGGCTAGCATGCCATGAATGTTTCAGCTAGTCACCCTCTGGATGACCAATTATATACGTGCCCTCTCCGATAGCTCGAGTGACAACGTAAGGACCTTCCTAATTAGGAGATAACTTGTTACCGCTCTACTTTCTTTCAATATTACCTCGATCTTCCTCAACACGTAATCCCCATGTTGAACGACCTCTTCTTGACTTTTTTGTTGTGGTAACCCTTGGTTTTCTAGGGTTTTCTACTTGTAGTTGACCATTACGTAGTTGTTGTAGCCCTCGCCTCATTGAGCAAATCTAAATCGAACAATCTGTTGAGGTCGTTACGATCATGATCAAAGAAGACTACCCTTCTTTGTAGGAACTTGTAGCTCGGCGGATGCCGTGGCCTCCGACCCAAATATAAGGGCTGAAATGGGGTTTCACATGTAGGTCCCCGGGTGGTTGTGCGGGCTTTGCCCGAAAGAGTATTGGGGAAGTTAGTCCAACCATCTGCCCGGACTTGACCAACTAAGCAGTCTTAAATGCGATAGGACCTAGGTTGTTATTTGCTTGAGCATTTTGCCAGATTACCTTGAGGATATGCGGCAGCGACTTCCGAGTGTTTGATGCCCAATCTGTTCATTTTTTCTTTGAAGGCTATGGAGAATTGTAGCCCGTTATACAGAAACAATAGCTCGTGGAATCCCAAATCGACACCAAAAATATAGTCATAAATGAATTTGATGGCATTTTCCTCCATAATCTTGGCTAAAGGTTTGGCTTCGGTTCATTTGGTGAAGTAGTCGATGGCTACAATCACGTACTTCTACGGTTTCCCTAGGCGAGGTGGGAAGGGACCAATCAAATCAACTCCCCACATGCTAAACAACCAAGCCTTGCGACCATTGGAGTTTGCTCGGTTTAAGGCGGTTTAGGTAGGTCGGCAAATCTACGGCAGCTTGTCACAACTGCTTCTTGAAGACAAAATCGTGAGCGTCTGCTCTCGAGTGAGGCTAATAGTAACCAAGTAATCAATTTGTTGGCCAAAGTTACGGCCCCTGGGTGTCCACCATAAACCCCTTGATGTACCTCGTGCAAAAATTTGGGTAACCTCCATTGGGTGAACGCTTACCTTAATAAAGGCTTTGTGAAAGACCTTCGAATAGCACGTCTCCGGTGCATGACATACCTCGAGCTTTCTTATTGATCGCTCAGAGTTGCTTGCCCTTCAGGCAGTAACTCGCCCTTTTCTATGTAGTCTTTTATCTCTCTCGATCCGGCACTTGAGTATTAATCCGGTAAGTTTGCCGCTAGTGTCATCAATTGAGCAAAGAATACTGAATCTTTTCGCAAGAATTTGGATGCTCTAGGTAAGAGATTGGCTCTCCATGCTTTATTAGTCCGATATGGCCAACTTTGAGAGTAGGTCGGCTAACTCGTTATCATCTCAAACCTTCCGCTTTGTATCTCCCTAAAATTCCAAGTCTTTGACTAACTCCTTCACTAGGTCGCGAGTATTTGACTAGGGTAGGGTTTAGCACTTTCATACTCCCCTCTAACTTGATTTATGATCAGCGAGAATCACACGGTAGGCCATGACTTTAGTCGCCCCAAAACATTTGGCATACTCAATAGGCTGCGACCCGGGGCCTCATACTTGGCTTGATTGTTGGAAACCTCAAGCTTGAACCTCCGATGCTTCCTGAAAAAAATTTCTGTTGTCTCTACGGCTCGACTAGAAACGATCCCGGCCCACTAACATTCTTGGTTTCCGACCCATCGGAATAAACTTTCCACGACAATCGTCGGGCAAACTTACTGCTTGGTGACTTGCCGAGGTTCCTTTCCCTTCACACTTTCCTTACGGGTCTCTCACTTCGTTATTTTCCTTGGTGGAACGTAAGCTCGACCAAGAAGTCAGCCCAAAGGTTGAGCTTTCGAAATGCCTTTCGATGCCTATACTTTTCAATGTTGAACTTTGTTAGCCCTATTGACCAGGTTGCAACAGTAGTCGGCTCCGAACTTTACTGGCTTGTGTAAAATCTTTCTCAGGGGAGCGTTGGTTAACACGACAATAGGAGTGAGCCAAGAAATAAGCTCGTAGCTTCCCGGGACGCTTAACGACCAAGGCGTAGGCCACCTTTTTTGCATTAAAATACCTGCCCTCTATGTCGAGACAGGGCCTTGCTCACTGTTTAGGTCAAATTCGAGAGCAATTCAACTTATTAAAAGATAAATGGGGCACAATGGAATAAGACAATGTAAATTCAAGATGCTAACCAGAGTATTTAACGAGAAAAGCCCTTGAACAACTTGTTCGCCGGCATAAAACCTCGGGAAAGATGGAATTTTATTAGTAGAGAGATGAAAGTGGGCGGATGATCAATACAGAGGTATGTTGCCAAGAAAACTGTGTCGTGTGTGTTGTTACATGTGTTCATCTATTTAAAGTACAAAGGATAGTAACGGTGTCCAACAAATAAATGCAATCCCTCTTTCTGCGCCTAGGATCTCGCAGGAGGTTGCGAGGTAGCTTGCTTATCCGTTCTTTGAGTAAACGTTTTATTGGTAGATGTTTATTTGACTTGGTCCATCAAACCTTGCAAAACGGTTCCTACAATGTCTCCTTCCATTCATCTTGTGCAGAGCGGATAGTCTGGCTGGTTGTACTG
This sequence comes from Adenophora triphylla var. japonica, assembly GCA_022495995.1. NCBI lineage: Eukaryota > Viridiplantae > Streptophyta > Magnoliopsida > Asterales > Campanulaceae > Adenophora > Adenophora triphylla. The sequence goes on along the minus strand of JAFEMH010001896.1, from coordinate 401,352 downwards.
TTAAGATGATATCTCAAGATGTAACATGCTGCCGTAGTTTTTCACCCCAAACAATTGCCCCTGAATTTTTGAAATATCTCAAAAGTATAAATTTGAATTTCAAAAATTCTATCTCTAACCGCCTAGTTGCTGATTTTTGAAAGGCGAGATATTCTGGTTGGTTCACGGATGATGTCTGGCTTAATTTGAGGTATAGATTAGCATGAAATTTGCCATAGATGATGAACCTTCTCTTATATATACGGTGTGTAGATGTCGAGGATTTTATCGAATAGTCAAGAAAGGCAAAATGTCATTTGGTATGTCTTCTTTAGTATTACCTTTTATCTTTTCGTATACACCAGAATGTTTATCATCTTCTTTGCAGTTGTCCGTTCAAAGCCTAGGTTCACTGTGAAAGCGTTGGTTGCTAAATACAAGTGAAGGACTAGCGATGACATGCACCCTACACCCAGGTTGGAGTTGGGAAATGCCTCAGGAGTAAAAAGGAAGAGGTGGGAGAGAAGAGACGTAGAGGAAGTTGGCTCCAACGAAGATGTGTTAGAGACTAAGGTATAGTACTTTTTCCTTCTCATTTTCATACCAAGTTTTGATAAAAAAAAATATTTTGATTTTAGGCAATAACGGCGGTAAAAATGATGGTTAACGAAATCAAATGGTGGAAGGATAAGGTTGTATCTGCAACTATGGAGAAGAAGGATTATGAGGCGGATTTGAAAGTGGCTTTTGATATGGTTAGGACAAAGGAAGAAGAAATGGAAGAGATGAGGAAGAAGCATGTTCAAGAAATGGAAAACCTGCAAGACGAACTGGTGGCTGAGGCTGCTAAATCCATTTTCGACTCCAGAATCGAGATGATCAAGGAGTACCAAGTTGGACAACACTCATCCTGGAATTTGGAGGAGGAATTGGTTGCTTAGAGAAGGATTGTTTGTGAAAGGCCATGTGAAATGGTTTCTAGGGATGAGGACAGGTTGGAGAGAGGTTGGTGAGGCGTTGGAGGAAATAGGATGAACAAGGGCAAGGACGTTGTTCTTGGGCGAAGAGGCACTTCTATTTTCCCAAATATTTGATGTTACAAGCTGTTTTTCAGGATAACTTGATGAACTTTCCTTTTATGTCTTTAGAAATAATAATAAATGGAAAAGATGTTTTTCTTTTCAACCGGATGTCTCGTTTTGGCAAGCATGTCAATGTTGCTACCCATGATTCAATTTTAAGTCCATAATTTTAACCAAGGGCAAGAAGGTAATCAACATGTACTTGACACATTGTCCCACTACACCTTAGCTAAAATAAGAAAACGTGCATCTCGGGCGAAGGTGTTAATGACCTTTTTACCTGAAAAGAATGCTAATTCTTCAAACCTTTATGAGGGGTAAACCCCTTTTAGAAGAAATTATGTACGTAAATTTAAAGCTGACTCGATAAACAGTAATGCGTTATATAAGAATTTACCCATTTCATACGGATTAGAATACTTGCCATCTTATCCCTTTATGCAGGTTGTCGATGCCATCTTATCTTGTAAAACAGAAACAGGTTAGGGTGGGCTAACACCCCTTCGATGCTTAAGTCGGTAAAGGAATAAAATGTGTAAATTAAATTGAAATAACATAAAAGTAAAGTTGGTTGAATCATACCTGATTGTGGGAAAAAATTGGGGAATTGGCCACTTACATGAAGTACAACTTGAGGTGAATGGCATTCCAATTCCTCGAGAATCGTATCCCATTTAAGGTTGAGAGGTTGTATGCTCCCTTTCTAGCCTCTGCGTCAATTAAGTAAGGTACTTCCCATTTAGCGACAAATTTTCCACCATTTGGTTCTTTGGTGTTTTGAAAGACTTTCCTTAGGACCATCTCTCCAACTTGGAATCTCCTGATGCGGACATTCTTGTTCTAGGGCTGAGCTATTCTTCATTGGTAGTCTTCCATCATGATCTTAGCCATATCTCTTAGTTCATCAAGAGTGTTTAAATCATCTTCTAGGACAAGTTGATTATCCTTTATAGACGATAGATCATATCTGGCTGTAGGGAGCAAAAACTCCACAGGGAGGGCAGTTTCGGTCCCAAACACTAACGAGTATGGAGTTTGGGCAGTGGCTCCTTTCGGAGTGGTCCTGTCAGCCTATAGTACCAGGGGTAACTCCTCGACCCATCTTCCTTTCTTCTGATCAACTCTCTTCTTCAAGTTGTTCATTATTAACTTGTTACTAGATTCAGCCTGTCCGTTGGCTTGAGGATGTACTGGTGTAGACATTATGAGCTTAGTTCCCCCTCTTGTGCAGAAGTCTTGCATTTTATTGCTAATAAATTAAGAACCGTTGTCGCATATAATCTCTGATGGTACCCCAAATCTGCTGATGATGTTTCTCTTGATGAAAGATGTCACCTCTCGGTCTCGATTTACACGTTGGCTTCGGCTTCGATCCATTTGGTGAAATGTAATTGTCATAGCCAGCATGAATACTTTGCCCCCAGGGGCCCTAGGTAGTTTGCCTACTATGTCCATTCCCCACTGTATGAAGGGCCAAGGTGACAAGATGGGATGCATTAGCTCGGCGGGTTGGTGTAGGATGTTGATGTGTCTCTGACATGTGTCACATCTTTAGACATATTTCATCGTATCTTGCCGCATGGTTGGCCAGTAATATCCTATCCACAATGCCTTTGAGGATAGTGACTTACCCCCAGCGTGATTTCCACAGTCACCATCATGCAATTTGCTCATTACTTCTTCAATTTGGTCCGGTTCTAAGCACCTTAGGTACATTCCTGAGAAGGACTTTCTAAACAAAATGTTATTAATTAAAATATATTGCGATACCTTAATTCTAAATGACCTAAGGCTCTTTATGTCATCTGGTATTGTGCCATTCTGCAAGTACTGGATTATGGGTAACGTCCAAGAGGTAGAACTGCTGACTGGCATGATTACGGCCTCACGTTGTTCGTTGAGCTGGCACGTTTCAACTTGATCAATGGCATGATGCAGGATATGGATGATAGGGATTTTATTGTTCAACATGCTCCTGCAACTTGAACCTAAATTGGCTAAGGCATCTGCTTCAGTATTCTCTTCTCGAGGGATCTGCTCAAAGACGAAGTCTTCAAATTGACCGGCTAACAACTTAACATAGTGGAGGTAACTCGTCATTTTAACCTGCTTAGCAGTGTAAGATCCATTGAAGTGGTTAACTAATAACAGAGAGTCAGTAAATACGTTAATATGTTTAACATTTAAATTTAAAGCAGTGGTTAATCCCATAATGAGGGCTTCATACTCAGCCTCATTATTTGTAGCCTTGAATTCGCAAGCTACAGCTTGGGGAATGAGATCCCCTTGGGGGGATCTTAGGACGATTCCCATACCTATGCCCCTAGCATTCGAAGCTCCATCTGTATATAAAGTCCAGTATCTAGGAGAACAAAGTCCTTCAAGTTGCTGGACTTCGAGTTCAACTTCAGGCTGTAGGTTGGGGCTGAAGCCCGCCACGAAATCTGCCAAGGCCTACGATTTGATGGCAGTCCTTGCTTCATAATGTATGTCGTAAGTACTAAGTTGTACTGACCATTTAGCCATCCTTCCTGACATCTCAGGTTTTCTCATCACGCTTCGGATAGGATAGTTAGTCTTGACAATAATAACATGAGTTTCAAAGTAGTGACGTAATTTTATGGAAGCAGTAATTAGAGCGAGTATTAATTTTTCGAGATGAGAATACCTGGTTTTGGCGTCAATTAGAGACTTACTTATGTAGTAAACGGGGTGTTGGGCACCTTCTCATTCTATGGCCAATACAGCGCTAACTGAAGTCTCCGAAACTGCGAGGTAAAGGAACAACGGTTCTTCTGGTTTGGGCTTGGACAACAGTGGTGGCATTGTGAGGTATTCTTTAAGTTGGAGGAAAGCTGCTTCATGTACGCCGGTCCACTGGAACAACTTGTTTTTCTGGAGCACCTCAAGGAACAACCTGCATTTGTCAGAAGACTTGGAGATGAACCGATTAAGGGCTGCCACTCTGCTAGTCAGTCGTTGCATGTCCTTAATGGTTCTGGGGGATTCCAGGTTGATTATAGCCTTGATTTTCTCGGGACTTGCTTCAATGCCTCTTTTAGTTACCATATAACTGAGAAATTTATCGGCCTTCACTCCAAAGTGACACTTTGATGGGTTGAGCTTCATGTTGAAAATCTCTAGGATGTCAAATGCTTCTTTAAGATGTTCAACATGGTCTTCCATTCGTTTTGACTTTACCACCATGTCGTCAATGTAAACCTCCATAGTTTTCCCAAGATGATCCTTGAACATCTTGTTTACTAGTCTACGGTAAGTGGCACCGCATTTTTAGTCCGAAAGGCATAGCGATATAGCAATATATACCTTCTGGAGTAATAAAGGCAGTGTCTTCCTGGTCCGTGGTTCCATCTGGATTTGCTGATATCCGGAGGAAGCGTCCATGAAAGTCAAGATGTCGTGGCCAGCCGTTGCATCTACCAAAGAGTCAATATGAGGTAGAGGGAAGGGATCCTTCGGACAAGCTCTGTTAAGGTCTGTGAAATCTACACATACTCGCCATTTGCCATTCTTCTTTTCACAACGACTACATTGGCCAGCCACCTTAGATAGTTAACTTCCCTAATCATCTTGGCTTTGAGCAATCGTGCAACTTCTTCCTTTATAATTTGATTACGCTCGTGTGCGAACTTTCTTCTCTTCTGATGGACAGGTTTGATGCTGGGATCAACGTTCAACTTGTGTGTGATGATATCCTTGCTAATTCCAGTCATATCCTCATGCTTCCATGCGAAATAAGCGGCCTGATTTTTAAGAATTCAAGTATGCTCTCTTCTATTTCGGGAGGAATATCATTTCCTAGTAACACCTTGACATCGGGATTGGAAGGGTCAAGCTGAATTTCTTTCACGTCGCTCTCCTCAACTTCCAGGATGTCCCGAGCCTTTTTCTTTAATTGTTATGCCTGTTTGGGAGCGCTTGTTGCCTTCATGGATATCTTGTAACACTCTTTCGCTATTTGCTGGTCGCCTTTTACCTTGACTACTCCGCAATGAGTGGGAAACTTGATGCCTTTGGTGGTAATTAGAAGGAATTGCCTTCATGTTATGAATCCAGGGCCTTCCCAAAATGATGTTGTAAGATGACTTGCATTCGATAACGCTGAATTTCTCCATGGAGTTTGCTCCTTCCACATATACGGGCAGTTTGATGTCCCCGTAAGTATGCTTGGTCTCCCCACTGAACCCAACTAGAACAGATGAGCTTCTCGTAACATGCTCAAGTGGGATGTCCGTACTTGCTAGGCTGTCGGTGGTTATTATGTTGATGGAGCTTCCATTATCGACCAAGATGCGCTTCACCAAACAATTGGCCACCTGGAGAGTAACAACTAGTGCATCATGATGAGGGTCCAGGATGTCACCCTTATCGTCTTCGTCAAACGTGATCTCCTGAATACTCTCCTTCATTGCCGGTCTAGTTGGCAAGTTCATCCTGTCCTCCTTGGATTCCGAGGCATGACGTTTGGCGGCGGAGTAAGAAGTACCACATATGTCTGATCCTCCATTGATCATGTTGACCACCTTGGTTTGGAATGGAGGATTCGAGGGGCTTTCTGCCTGTGGCTCTTGATTGTCATTCCGTCCATGCCGCTTGCCCAACAATTCTTTGAGGTGACCCTTGGACAAGAGGTGGCTAATATCCCTCCTTAAGGCAATGCAATTTTCAGTGGTATGCCCAAAATCTTCGTGGTAGGCACACCATTTAGATTTATCTTTCCTTTCGGAGCCTTTGTCAGACTTTTTAGGCCATCTTTCCTTTTCTCCCAGGTTGTCCAGGGCGTGTATGAGTCCTGCAATGTCAACAGAGAAACAGTAGTCATCTATCTTAGGGTAAGGTAATTCATCTTCATTAGTACTATCAATGATGGCATTGATGCTAGAGTGTTCAGTTTTAGAGTAGGGTTTGCCCCTATTGAATTTAGAGTGTGATGTCTCCATCTTGCTGCCAGAATGTTCGGGGGTAACAGTTCTTTTAGATGCTTTCTCTTGCATCAACTTGTCCTCTTTCAGCCAAATAAATTTTATGGCCCTTATCCTGACTTCCTCGAGTATTTTGCAAGGAGTCATTACTTATTCCTCATAATAGGGGGAATCTTTCTTGAGTCCCATTCTGAAAGCTTCCGTTGCGGTAGACATATCCATGTTGGGGATGTCAACAGCTTCTTTGTTGAACCTGCTTAAGTAGTCCTTCAAGGATTCGTCAGGTTGTTGAACGATCCTGTATAAATCACTGGTTAGTTTTTCAAAGACTCTATTACAAGAAAATTGATTAGTAAACGTGTTAATAAGTTGAGCGTAAGATCCAATGGAGCCTAGGGGCTGGTTAATAAGCCAACGTAGGGCTGCCCCAGTCAAGGTAGAACCAAATCCTCTACAAAGGTAGGCTTCCTGGAATCGCAAGGGGATATGAATCACATCCATCTTTTCCTGGTATAAGACGATGTGTTCCAAAGGATCGGTCGTCCCATCATACTACTTCATGTGTGGAATAGTAACTTTTTTGGTATCACCATGTTGGCGATAGCAGGACTAAATTGTGACTCATTGTAACAAGTTGGAGAGACTTGATGGTATGGCAGGGTTATCCCCGGCACATTCATCACCATTTCCCTTAGCTCCTGTAACTGTCTGTTCATTGCATTTCTTGCATCAGGGTTAGCAGCAGTATAAAAAGTATTAAAATCAACTTGGGGGTTAACACTCCCTGTTGGTCCGGGAGGAACGGGTGTCACGCAAGCTGTTGCAGCGGATTGGCTAGCTTCGGGATTGATGATCACACTATCAGTGGAGGCACTGATCATCGGTATGAAACCTACGTTATCGGTCAGTGTCCCTGTATCTCTGTCAAAGGCAAGTCTCCTGGGTTGGATTGGAGAGAACATGCGGGAGCCTGAGGCGAGATTTGCACCTTGGAAGGTTCTAAGCGGCGCGTAAGGGTGTGATCCAGACGATCCAGCTTGCAGAGCAGATACTTCACGCTGCAATCTGAAAAAGTTGTTCATCAATATGTTAGAAGTATCAGTCTGTAGCATCACCTGGCGCCTTAGCTCGGCCATTGTGTCTGTCAAGCTGGAGAGGATATCTACTGGAATCACTTGTGTAGGTGCCCCAGAAGATCCTCCGTGACCTTGACCCAAGCCTGCTGAGGCACTAACATTTTATCCCGAAGTAGCTGTCCCGACGGTGGCTCCTACTGAAGTTACTGCCGACGACATTCCAGTAGACATCTTGAGGATCATTAGTCAATCAAAAGACCAAAGTTCCTACGGACGGCGCCAAACTGTTTAGGTCAAATTCGAGCAATTCAACTTATTAAAAGATAAATGGGGTATAATGGAATAAGACAATGTAAATTCAAGATGTCAACAAGAGTATTTAACGAGGAAAGCCCTTGAACAACTTGTTCGCCGGCATAAAACCTCGGGAAAGATGGAATTTTATTAGTAGAGAGATGGTGGTGGATGGATGATCAGTACAGAGGTATGTTGCCAAGAAAGCTGTGTTGTGTGTGTTGTTACATATGTTCATCTATTTAAAGTATAAAGGATAGTAACGATGTCCAACAAATAAATGCAATTCCTCTTTCTGCTCCTAGGATCTCACAGGAGGTTACTGAGGTAGCTTTCTTATCCGTTTCTGAGTAAATGTTTTATTGGTAGACGTTTATTTGACTTGATCCATCGAACCTTACAAAACGGTTCCTACAATGTCGCCTTCCATTCATCTTGTGCAGAGCAGATAGTCTGGTTGGTTGTACTGTTAAGATGATATCTCAAGATGTAACATGTTGCCGTAGTTTTTCACCCCAAACACTCACATAATAAACAGGCTTCTGAAGCCCCCCTTCTTCTCTAACTAGCACGGCGGCCACAACTTGGTCGCCAACTGACAGATATATGAACAAGGTTTCCCCCATGACCGGGCTGCTCAGTAAAGGAGTAGAGGCAAGAAATTCCTTAAGTTTCTGAAACGACGATGAACATTCGATCGTCCATTCAAAGTTTTTTGTCCCCCTCAAAGATTTGAAGAAGGGGAGAGACTTCTCCGCTGATTTAGCAATAAAGCGACCTAGGGCTGCCACCCTACCGTTTAGTCACTGCATTTCTTTAATACATGTAGGCTCCTTGTGTAGACACCCCATTCTGAACACATCGGATCATATTTATACCACTCTAAGTCTCGCTTTGAGTCAAGAAGTAGAAATCCACCATTTCGTCATGTTTCGTTAAGTTTTGACTAACTACCGTTAGTTTGGGACTAAACTGCATACGAGACAGCGAGGGAAGGACAGAATTGTCCACAGGAGCAATATCTCGCGCGGAATCGCGTGTCTCGCGCGAGATATTGTCCCTCTGCAGCATGCAGATGACAGTTTCCTCGTCGATTTCAACCTCTTTTCGGGATAAAACTTCATCCATCCGGCCAACCAATAGAGTTTGGAGTCTGGAAACTTCTTGGAGTGTTTGATCTCATCCTCAACACCTCTCCGACACCTATAAATACTTGGTGACTTCCAAGGGTTCAGAGGTCCATAATTCCACAATTCACACACACATTTTACTAGTTTCTTTCCTTGAAAGAATCCTGTAAAATCACCCTATAATCACCTCAAAGTTTGTTTGTCAACCTTGTTGATAAACAAACATCAAGATCCAAGTCAAAGGACTGAGGCAAAGCTCTGTCCGTATCAAGATTCGATTCTAAACTTGAGTCGAAACTCTGCCCAAATCACCTCACGCAAGGTAACCCCTAAATCCATTTCTAATTGATTGTTAGAGTGGTATAAATCTATTGAATCTAGGATCGGCCTAGAGCCTCTCCAAATCATGGAGACGGTCTCGAAGCAATCGATCCTACATTCCGTTTAACCTTGTTAAATGGATCTTTATTTACTTCTTATTTAAAATCTTTTTCTCTTTCTGAAAACCTCTCTTTTCTTTAGCAAGACCGATCCCCGGATTGGGTGGAATGGGTGCTCCTTGACCTTCCCATTCCATAACCTAAGCCCCGAACCCAAAATCTCTTTTCAAAATGGTTTTTCTATGTTTCCAAATGAATAATATAGGTGGCGACTTAAAAAGATGGTTAAAAACACGCTATCGCTACAGTGGCGACTCCGCTGGGGACTTAAAATTAAGAGGCTTAAACTTGCGTCAAAATTAAAAGAGAGGTTTTCAAAAAAAAATCGATTTTCTGTTCCCAGATCAGGCATATCTCGCACGAGATATCATATCTCGCGCGAGATATTGCCTCGGCAATCTGGTTGCTTTCTGGTTTCTCCTGTTCATCCCGTGGTCCAAGACGAGGGTCGAACACGCAAGGGGAATCCCAGAATTCATTATCTGCAGAGTTCCCGCATCTTAAGGCCTCCCTTAAGATGTAGAACTCGAATTTGTATCTTCGTTAAATAATTGATTATTTATAAACTGCGTGCGATTGAGTTTTATTTTATTAAAGTCCGGTCCATTGGGGATTCGGGAGTTGTAATTTGATTTATTCATCTCTCTCTCTCTCTCTCTCTCTCTCTCTCTCTCTCTCATTATTTGGAACTACGACGGCCTGAGTCTTCCTAAATTGGGAGAAACGTAGGCAACCACTTGGTGCGGCCACTATTTGCTTTCTTTTTATTTTTCAAAAAAAAATCTCTATTTTTATCTATCACCTAGATTGACTATCACACACGCGCACTCATGATATATCTGTCATTGCACTGCATGCCCTCTATAAACCCGGGACCCACACTAAGGACGGATGACGGTAACCACCTAGTCGCCGGTCTCTCCGAAGTTGGATCATCCCACTCCGCGTATTCAATCCACCTAGATTGTCATATCGCGGGGAGCCTAGCCTTCCAGCCCTACATCGCCACATTTTCATGTAGATTGTCTTTTTAGGATCACTCCGTGACCGGTCGGTTTTGACTCGGTGATCTTTTCTTGCTTTTGACCAAAACAAAGCCATGTAAAATTGACAATAAAGAAGGACTCGGAAAAAGTCCCCTCGGAAAAAGTCCCTTCGGAAAGACCCTTTCGGATATCCCTTTGAAAAATATAATCCTTCAAAAAAAAAACGATTTTACATGGCTTTGTTTTACAAAAATCGGATTGATTGCTTAGTCATTAGGTTCTGATAAAGGCCTTAGAAACCCCTCAAAACGAATTTTCCGTTCCGATCAAAAATTAGGTCTAATAAAAAATCGACTTTCCGTGTGATTATCTCACGCGGGATTACATATCTCGCGCGGGATAATGTCTCTGTTTGCTGAAACTGAGCCTGAACCGTTTAAGCCTGCTTTCGACTCGTTGGGGATAGATTTGATCCTGATATCGTCTCTGCATCTCTTCTGTCAGTTTTCCGAAGCTACTCAACTTCAAGACTCCCAACACAATGTCTACTGAAAAGCATGTCATCACCAAGAAGGACCTTGAGCAACACACTCTCCAAGATTTGACCAAGTCTCTTGTCGCTGAAATGGAGCATGTGGAAGGTTGGAGAGAAGCCTTTGATTTGCCTACCACTCGCATTGCTAGGGATTTCCGAAAAATGGAAAGCGACTCCGACAGCGGGCGATCATCTGTGCAAGAAGAGCTAAGTGACATCAAGACTCAACTTGCCAAAGCCCTGCAGCAAATTAACGACAATGACTCGTGGCATCACATGGAAGAGTCCATCCAAGCTGAAAAGACAAAGATACTGATTGAAGAGCTCGAGGAAGTCAAGAGCGAACTCGAGACTATGACCCAAAAGTGTATCACTCTCGAAGCCCACATTGAAGATGACATTGATGAAAGGGTCAAGTATTGCCTCAATACTCTCTACCGTGACCTTAAAGAACAAATGGAAGAAGAATATCAGTCTCGCCACCTCGTCTTTGTGCAACACTATGAGAATCATATCCGAGACCTCCATAATCAAATGGCTAAGCAAAGAAAGGGGAGGATTTTCTCCGACATCGGAAATATCACTCTCGGTCATCTCTTCAGAAGTCTTCACAAGGATGGAAAGCTGAAACCGATAGAAGGATACATACCTAAGAGGGAAGGTCGAGCTCCACACCTCTATTGCTATTACCATCAGTGCCATGGCCACCATACCAACGATTGTTTCAACCTGAAGAATGCAGTCCATGACTTAATTGACAATGACGCCATCAGAATTTGCCCAAGTGGTGGAATAATTTGGATGAATTCAAGCAAATGAGGAATCACTTTTCTTTTCAGTTATTTACTTTTATTTGCAAAAGGAACGGTAGTAGTCTAGTTTAGTTTAGATACTACTTTCCTAAAATCCTCATTTGTGGGCAAGAGTATCAAGTTTACTTTTTAATAATAGTTAGTTAGTATTTCCCTTTTCAATTCTGATTATTTATTTGAGATTGAGAAAGAAAGCGCCGTGAATGTCATAGAAACTTGCAACGAAAACGATTACTCCAAGGCACTTCGGTTTTCTGGAAACCTTGCTGTTTGGAGAATGATGCAAGCAAAAGGGTACTTTCCTGGCTTGGGGCTTGGAAAATACTTGCAAGGGATAACGGAACCACCACCGGTTCCCCCACCTCACACAAAGCATGGTCTAGGATACATCATTTCCATCCACGATGGGGATGACGAAGAAGAGTGGGACTTCACTCAAATCAAGTGGGAAGGAACCGCATACAAAAGCTACAATGACCCAAAGGTCAAGAATTACAACCTCAAGCCATATCGAAAGACACTCAATGGCTACTTCGTCCGGGAAGGGGAAAGCATTCCCTACTTTATCTTTTCAGAACCATGGACTGATGATAAAGGAAAGCGCCAACCGGGCTTTGAAATCTTCGGCGACTGCGATGCTTCACCAGATGAAACAGAACCCGTCCCGCTAATCTCTAATGATTTGTGGGGCACGAAGGCAGAATTGACAAGCAAATGGGACTTTGTGTTGGGAGAAGACATGCTGCGACAATTTGAAGACCTGTGCCGGTTAGAAGACAACCAGATCCATGCAATCTCCAAGGGGGACGCTCCAACTATTGATTACAAAAGGCTAATACAGAAATGTGATGAGCCAATTCTAAACTGGCAGGTCACCGGAGGACCAGTTGTTGATGAAGACTTCATGATCAAAGAGCTTGGTTGTACTCCCCATCCCCGCAGGAAGATAGGCCCTGTAACTTTCACATTAGAAGCAGGCTCCACCTCTGATGATCTCACTCAAGAGGAAATCGAGGCGGTGGCTGAACATGTATTCCCTTACTTCCTTAATGAAAACTTTGATCTTTTCGAGTACCCTGAGATTGCTAACATCGTGAATGATGAATTAACTAATAATAATCAATATAACGAACACGTTAATAATGAATCATACGATGAGATAGATCAAGAAAACGAACAAATCTTAAAAGAATTAGCTAAGCAAGTAGGTCGTTGTGGAAAGAATGGCCCTGTTGACAATGAGGAAATGCAAACGGTTAATCTTGGGACAATAGAAGACCCAGAGAAACAAAGATCGGTAGCTTCTTCAAGGGGGAAGACAGAGAAACTTTGACGTAGCTCCTCAGAGAATATGTCGACGTCTTCGCCTGGTCCTACAAAGATATGCCTGGGTTGAATCAGTCAATTGTAGAGCACAAGATACCACTGCTACCCAACGCCAAGCCAGTCAAACAGAAACTGCGCAGAATCAAGCCGGAATGGTCAATGCAAGTAAAAGAGGAAATCATGAAACTCTTGAACGTAGGGTTTATCAAAGTGATCGAATACCCGGAATGGCTGGCAAACACAGTGCAAGTAGCCAAGTCGAATGGGAAAATACGAGTCTGTGTCGATTTTAGAGACTTGAATAAAGCATCCCCTAAAGATGACTTCCCGCTACCAAACATAGACATGTTGGTCGACGCCACAGCCGCATACGAAGTCCGCTCATTCTTCGACGGCTTCGCAGGGTATAACCAAGTCCTCATAGCAGAGGAGGGTCAGCACAAGACAGCATTCACCACACCTTGGGGGATGTTCTGTTATATGGTCATGCCGTTTGGTCTCAAGAACGCTGGGGCTACTTACCAAAGGGCAGTCACGGCGCTATTTCATGACATGATCCACAAGGAAATAGAGGTATACGTGGACGACATGATTGTTCACTCAAAGGGGACAGATGGTCAGCACTTCAGAGATCTCAGAAAATTCTTCAATCGACTAAGACAGCACAAGATGAGACTCAATCCCGCCAAATGTTCATTCGGAGTGGTCAAAGGGAAAGTCTTAGGGTACATGGTACCAGAGCGTGGCATAGAAGCAGAACCCGCCAAGATAAAAGCCATCATAGACATGCCTCCACCCAAAACACAGAAAGAAGTAAAGGGATTCATGGGCAGACTCCAATATATCAGTCGATTCATCAATCAACTGACTACAATGTGCGATCCCATCTTCAAGCTACTAAAGAAACACGCACCTCAAGAGTGGACCAAAGAATGTCAAGAGGCATTCGAGGAAGTTAAGCATTACTTAACTTCCCCACCCATCCTGGTTCCACCACACAAGGAAAAGCCCTTAAAGCTGTACCTCACAGTTACTGACAACGCACTAGGGGCTATGCTCGCTCAAGAATAGCCTACCTCACACACAGAGAACGCCATCTACTTTATCAGCCGCAGATTTCAAGGAAGTGAAATCAACTACTCTCCACTCGACAAGTCCTGCACTGCTCTTATTTGGGTTTCACAAAGGCTAAAGCACTATATGGAAGCCTTCCCTGTTCGTCTCATTGCAAGAATGGATCCGTTGAAATACATCCTAGACAAATCAAATTTTTCTTCGAGACTGGCTAAGTGGTATTTCATGCTCGCGGGATATGATATCACTTACGTCACTCAGAAATCCATCAGGGGGAGTGTATTTGTAGGTCAGTTGGCCGAATTTCCTTGCGATGAAGTGAAGGGGGAAGACCCGCGATTCCGTGATGAGGACTTCATGAGTATTGAAGAAAATAAGTGGCAATTATTTTTCGATGGCGCAGCCAACAAAAGAGGTTTCGGCATTGGAATGTTGCTAGTAGACCCTGACGACATCTATACTCCACTGGCAATACGTCTTGACTTTGACGCAACCAACAACACCGCAGAATATGAAGCTTGCATAGCGGGGCTTGAGGCAGCCCTAGAATGCAACGTAACCGAACTCGAGGTATTTGGGGACTCCCAGTTAATCATCAATCAGACACTGAAGAAGTGGAGAATCCAAGATTCAACCCTTCAAAGATATAGCATCCACCTCCAGGAGTTGGCACAACAGTTTCAGGATGTCTCATTCCACTATCTTCCTAGAGACAAGAATATTTTGGCAGATGCATTAGCCACACTCGCTTCCTTGGTTGAAATTCCAAAAGGGAAGGTAGTCAAACCCTTCAAAATAACACGACGTTCAACTCCCGCCTACTGCGCTGTTATAGATCTCCATGACTGCAAAGACAAATGGTTATCCAACTATACCATCGTTGAGAACTCCGAAGAGAAACCATGGTACCATGATATTTGGCATTTCATCCTAGAGGAACCATCCCACCTGAGACAGATCAAAAGACTCAGATTGCCCTTAAGAGGCTAGCAGCTAATTACATCATCGTCGCTGGCCGTCTATTCAAGAAACATTCCCAAGGAAACCTCCTTTGTGCCACCGAGGAAGAGGCTCGAGAAATAATGGACCATGTTCATCAAGGCATATGTGGAACCCACATGAGCGGAAACATGCTCGCCAAAAAGATCATCAGACAAGGGTACTTTTGGCTAACCATGGAAGCCGACTGTACCAAAATGGTCAAGAAATGCCATAAGTGTTAGATACACGCCAACCTTCAGCATGCACCGCCTTCCCTGCTGTACCCTATGACTTCTCCTTGGCCGTTCTCTACATGGGGGATAGACGTGATTGGAAAGGTCACACCTGTAGGAGCCAATGGGCACTACTTCATCCTAGTAGCCATCGACTATTTCACTAAATGGGTCGAGGCCGCCTCTTACAAAGTTTTGAACGCCAGAAAGGTTGCATAATTCATCAAGCACAACATCATCTGCCGATATGGGGTTCCACAAGAGATGATATCAGATAATGGGTCGCATTTCGAGAAGGAAACTGATCACCTCCTAACCGAGTACAAAATCACAAGGCATAAGTCATCTCCTTATAGGCCTCAAACGAATGGAGCAGTTGAAGACGCAAACAAGACAATCGAAACCATCATCAGAATAATGGCAGTCACTGGGAAAGACTGGCCTGACAAGCTACCTTTCGCACTATGGGGATACCACACTTCAGTCTGAACAGCTACAGGAGAGACTCCCTACGCCCTCACATTCGGAATGGAAGCTGTCTTGCCGATAGAATTGGAAATACCATCACTACGGGTTCTCCTAGAAAACCAAGTGAACGAAGTCGACTGGCTAGAAAGCAGATACGAAGAGTTAGCCCTGCTAGACGAAAGGAGACTGAAAGCAGCCGAGCACACTCAAGCTTACCAAAGAAGAATGGCAAGAGCTTTCAACAAAAAGGTCAAGACAAGGAACATCAGAGTAGGTGACCTGGTTCTCCGTGAGCATCGTCCGGGACCTTTCAACCCGCTAGGCAAGTGGAGACCAAGATGGATAGGACCCTACATTGTGAAGAAGATATTCTCTGGGGGAGCCCTTCAGCTGGTGGACTTAGACGGAGATCAACTACCGAAGCCGGTCAACATGGACAAACTCAAGAAATACTTCGCGTGACTTGGCCCCTTAACAGAAAATCGCTCGCTAGGTTGAAAATCTCGAAGGGGACGGCCTAGGCAAAAATTAGAGCTCGCACAGAAAAGAAGCCCGCTAGATTGAAAAACCCGAAGGGGCGGTCTAGGCAAAAGAAAGGGTGTGCATTGAAAAAAATAAGAAAGGGGCCCTTGTCTCGCGCGAGATTACCCTTCGACCTGGAACCGTATTTTGTCCTTTTATCTCTCAAAAATGAACTACGTCAGACCTGAGCCTCTTATTTAATTGCTGTAAAAGAGGAACGTAGGCAGCCTCCGGGTTCGGTCTAATCAAATAAATAAATATAATTTTGTCCTTTTATTAATCAAATGCATTTTATTAATAACAAAAGGGAAATCCTAACCACAACGACTAATTTGCTAAGCTAACAAACTTGAAAAAAATACTAATAAAATAAAACCATTGATCTATCAAAGCAATCTCTTGGTACTCCTTAAGATCTAGCCTTTCATTGACTTGGTAGGCCGGCGGACATGATCACCACCGTCTTCGCGATCCTTCTTGCGCTTTGGACCCTTCGAAGCAGAACATCCCTCGAGACGATTAAAGACAGACTCCGAATGCCTCTTGAAGACATTGGGCCTATCTAAAGCTTGCGTCTTTTCAGGCATCCCTTTGCCTCGCCTCTCGTACCAATCCCTATCAAGAAAATACTGGGTTGGATCGGTCCGTACACTAGCAGGATCGGACCGAGCCTCACTCCTTCGCAAAATACTGCTAGCTACAAAAGAATCTCCTAACAGTGGAAGCCGCAGATCATCAATCTTCTCCACACTAGGGTGACCAGTATGAAGAAACCAGTCCAAATACTTGTTAAGAAGATGCTTGCATTAAAAGTCCAAAGGTTCGACCAGCGGTCCCGACTGGTTCCTTCACCCCATGCTTGAGCTAGCACCTGCGCAAATTCTACACCAATATAAGATACACCGCGAGAAGCCCCTTCAAAAAGATAAGTGTCCTGCGACTAACCAAACTGACGGAGCACCCGTTTGGGAAAATAAAAGGAGGAATATCGTAAACCCGGAAGAACAACCCTGTCAAAACCCTTGGTATTGGCAACATACTTGTTCAGTCTCCAATAAGGTGGGCACCAAAGAATATCAGTAGTTACCATCTTCGCAATCAACTCAGCCCACTCACCCATCGAAAGATCCTTGATCAACAACTTTCGCGTATGATAGGTGAAAGGGGAATATTCCAACACGGGACCTATCAACTTGAGATGCTCCCTAAGCCAAATAGTCAATAGAAGAGGACTCCCTTGAGTCATGGCACCGGTCCTCTGCAGCTCATCAAGACCATGCAGGGTTTCACCCAAAATTAGCGGAATAATGTTCCTAGAACGTTTTCTAGCCTGCAGAACAATTTCCACCAATTGGGAGTCAACCAAGCCGTCTCTGCATGTAAATAAAACATCTCTGAAAAGAGAAAGGGCCAGAAAGTTCCATTTATAGACATGGAAGGCATCATCATCTGAATCTCCGCTGAATCGCTCAGGAAAAGAAGAACAATCTACCCACCTGCGGTGAACCAACTCGTAGCAAGTATCAAGGGGGATCCCTAGCAAGTCATTCAAGGCCTCCGAATGATTCCTATTGTATTTAGGAACAGCAATCTCGCCAGTCAAAGGCATATCCAAAATAATGGCAAATTCCTCCACAGTAGGCACCATCTCATTCAAAGAAAAATTGAAAAGATGAATAGAGGGATCCCAAAATCGAGCAGCACCCTGCAGAAGATTCCAATCCGGTTGGAGGTTCTTCAAGGTAAAAAGGATTCTGAATCCGAAATGACCTCACAAAATCTCTTGATGCTTGCTTGAAAGATTCAATCACCTCAGGCGGCAAAGAAAAATCATCAACAATCATGGACATTGGGGCAATCTCCTTGGAAGCCATGGAATGCAGGGTTGGAAAAGAAGACATGAGTTTCACCCTAACAGAATATCTCTAGAGTTTGAAAGGTTAGGATGAGCTATCTGGCCGGACTACAGGGTGATTTTATAGGGAAAACTGACAAAATCCTGTTCAAAGAAGGAAGAGGATCCTGCCTGGGTAGCGTGTCTCGCGCGAGATACCTTGTTCCGCGTGATACATCGCTGTGGCAAAACAGCAACAGTTCTGTATAAACAACAATCTAGTCTCGACTTGACGAAGCAAGTCTCGAAAAACCTGTACATACAGTTCCCAACATATAGTACAACACCAAATTCAGGCTCAAAATTGTGGCCTAAATGGCCATTCCATTTCCAAATCACGGAAAGTCGAGAAAGTTAAAAAACTAACTAGTTAGACCTAGGATTAGGACTTAAGAAAACATATTTTTTATGCTACCTACTTGCTAACAGGTACCAAAGAAAAAGAAAAATTGTCTGGGCCCACACGGCCAATATGTACAAATCATCAGAAATCAAATAGAGAGAAAAGGAGGGGATCAAGCCATCAGATCACCCGAGTCGCAGGCACCTCCGCCTTCACCACCAAGAGGACTACCATCCCTCCTCGATCTCTTGGCTCCACAAGTCGGAGTCACCGCAGAGGCCACTGTCGAGGCCGCCAAAGAAGCCTTCTGGAACAGCCTCTCGGACAGGTCTGACACCAGGGCCATCAATCCTGCCATCTTGGTTGCCCCACGGTTGCAATCGGCCGCGGACATAGTGACCTGACAAACAAAGGGAAAGAAATGTTCAGATGAAGTCAGACATATACACTTATATGGACGAATACGTGAAATATAAACAGAAACATACAGAGGAGACATCAGGAGGGAGGCGGTAACCCTCAGGAATGTGGTCTAGAGTCGGGATGTGGCCCATCATTGGCATACTCCCCATCATGTACGTGTAGCTCAGGGGACCAAAATCCGACATGAAGGGCAGAGAACCAGTAGACTGAGAAGAAGTGATGGGGGCTGATGAACCTGAGGTAGAGGCAGAGGCGGAGCTACGAGCATGCGATCGATGGTGGGATTAAGGTTAATGTGAGAGGGAGGAGGCATCTCGATCCTTGGTTGCTCAGCAGACGCTCTGGGACCTCCATTCTATTTAGCACTCCCATTAGCACGTCTGTGGGAGGTAACAGAAGGAGCAGGTCAATGTGATCTTCTATCATCCTTAGGAGATTCAGACATGTCGAGTAACTCGTCATGAACATCCAACAAACCTTGGAGCAACCTAGCCCATTTCAACAAAATTTCTTTCCTAGTAAGCTGAGTAGTCGAGGGATCTAGATTGTCGCCTGCAACTGTTCGACCCGTTTAGATTCGTTTTGGTGGCGGCTCCACTTCTGGTGTAGGCATAGGCCTCTTTTATTGTCCCCCTATTATCTTGCAACCCAGTACCATCAGCAACGCTATTGGAATGGGTCGCACTTCTAGCTTGGCGTGCTGGTGGAGGAGGAGGTAAATTGGCATTACGATTTCTGGTGCCGGCATCCCTATTCCTACCGGCATTCTCTTGCTCGCTCTCAGTGGAGGGTGTAGCAGTGTGTCCATCTGTAGCTATATTACTTCTTGATTAGATTTTGAGGTCAAAAAAGCTTCATTTCCTGGCAATGGAACCAAACTGATGCCGCAAGAAACGTGTTGAATTAGCCTAAGTCCAGCAATCAGGACTGATCTCCTAGTTTTTGACCTGAAATAAAGAACCCACGACTAGCCAGAATGGTCTCCGGCTTATACCCTCGGGCGTGAGAGTAAGTATGGTGTATAAGCATATAAATTATAATGAACAAGGTGCATTCAGAATAACAAATAGCAATTACCTTTAAACTGTTGATGTTGTGAAGTATTTATAGGCTTTGATATGAGTTATAATTGGAGTAGGATTGTATAAAATCCCTAGAATCGTGGATCAGGTCGCGTAAGAGATCACGTACGTAAATAACTCCTGATTTGTAGGAATTCTGTTATGGAAAGAGTTGTAGGCGCGTTATGACTCTGTATGTCGACGTACACCTGGTAGGTCGAGGTTGCTTGCATGGTTCTAGGTCGACCTGACTGATTGATATAGCCGGATGATGCTCGTATAAGATACGGATCATATGTCAGACAAAGCTATGTAGGGACCAAGGAGGTCGGACAATGAGCTAGGTCGACTGATCTTTGCTGTTGGGCCTTGTAATAATTAGGCCGACCCACTAAGGATGTGTTGGCAATAATGTTTGAACAATTGGGCTTCGTTCGTTAGGCCTAGCCCGTCACTTTTATTCCATTCAGTATGTAAATCTATTTCATAGTTTTAATATATTCATGTTAGACGGATTCATGGCTAGGGTTTTGTGAATTATGTTAAATTATCCACTGCGTATATAACCCCAAAACCCAACAGTGGTATCAGAGCCGCGTTTTATCATGATTAGGTTAAAATTGGCATGCTAGATATAATTGGATTATATGCTGAACATGCTATATGATATAGATCTATGATTTTATGTATATTGATTTATGAAACATATATATGCAATATAACATGATTATGATTAATAGATGATTGATGTAATTGATCTTCTACATGGGTTATTAATCTCTTTAATTTGATTAATTAGATTAGTAAATTCTCAAATTGAAACAAATCGTTTGTTTAGGATTTGATGTTCATATTTAATTCGATTAACATGTTTACTTGAATACTTAAACTTTGAGAATTGAATAATTATGTGATTAATAATTGTTATCTATTACATAATTATTTGTGTGATCCTAAAGTAGGATAATATGTGAAATCCCATGTTCATAATTATGTACACATAAGTTTCATAAACAACCGTGCGATGTTTGTTACTATGTGAAAACCTTCTAAATGTTTAAATTTTATGCTACTCCTTGATTAGAACACTTGTGAAATTTTAGGATATTTTGATGTAGTTTTGACTCAGTTGGGTGCATCATTATATCTTAATTTGTGATCAAGATGAGATTACGGTTGATGTAGTTTTGACTCAGTTAGGTGCATCGTTCTGTATCTCATATGTTTGAAAAAGGTTAAATTTAATTGGTGCTTTCAAATGAGATTTGACCCAAGACATAGATGAGATTAAAACATGTGTTGACATTAGATGTCTAGAAATCTCATAAAAGATCTAAGAGCCATATATGATATGATTGATATTATCTACCTAAATAGCTTGATTTCGGGCATTGACTTAGTTAAATCAAAATCAAGTGAAATATGGATCTTAGCCCATTATTATTATATGATGCATGCTTGTATTTGAAGGTGTATTATTTAGTGAGAGTATTTATGAAATACATTAATTGTCTCTTATATGGTAAATGTGTTGATACTTATACGTTATATCGTTTGTGTATCTTATTGTAGCAATGGCATCTCAATAATCAATCCCTGTCACTGCGATCCGTCCTTGAGAAGGACAAGCTCGAAGAGAACGGTACAAACTATACAGATTAGATCAGAAACCTTAGAATTGTTCTAAGGCAAGAGAAGAAACTGTACGTTCTTGACGAACCCATTCCAGCTAAACCCGCTGCCAATGCTCCAAGGCCAGATAAGGAGCGACATAAGAAACATGTTGATGATTCTAATGATGTTGCTTGCCTTATGCTAGCCACCGTGTGTAAGGCCCTTCAGAAGAACCTTAAACACATGTAAGCAACTTTTGATCTAGCTGAGCGCTTAAAGGAAATGTTCCAAGTGCAAGCTAGGCAAGAGAGGTATGATGTGGTAAAGGCCCTAAATGCATGTAAGATGCAAGAGGGACAAGTGGTAGGTCCTCATGTCCTTAAGATGAAAGGACATATTGAGCACCTTGATAGGCTTGGGTATCCTATGAGTTTGAAACTCGCAATGGATACGATATTGAATTCATTGCCTGAAAGTTATAGTCATTTTATTATGCACTATAACATGAGTGGCGTGGATAAGACTCTATCAGAATTGCATGCGATGCTTAAGACTGCAGAGAAGAATATCAGGAAGCCTAGTACTGCTAATGTGTTAATGGTTAACAAAGGAAAATGGTTAAAGAAGGAAGGTAAAGCAAAGGTTGCTAAACCTAAGGCAAAGGTTGCCAATGCCGAAGTGGCAAAACCCAAAGTGTCTCAATAGGATGCAATTTGCTATCATTGCCAAGAGGTTGGTCATTGGAAGCGTAATTGCAAGGCTTATATGGAAGGCCTAAGAGCGAAGAAGGGAAATACAATTGCTACTGATTCAACCAAGACACACATTTTTTAGCGTTTTTGAAACACTAAATCGTTGATCATGATTACGAATCATAGATCAATATACTCCAAAATCAATTCCATAAGCAGCCATTGATTATTGAATAACAATTCAACAATCGGGATCATCTAGCAATCCTACAAGATACAAGATCTTGGTTCATTCACGTGTGGATTACCGATAGAGGATGATTCCGTTATCACCTAAAGATTGAAGATCAATTCATCACAAGGAAGAACAAGGAGAAGATCAAAGGTTCGTCAACGATTCAAAGTTTGAATTTCAAATTCGTTTTCGAACAACAAAGTCGTTGTTAAGGTATGTAAATCTATTTCATAGATTTAATCTATTCATGTTAGACGGATTCATGGCTAGGGTTTTGTGAACTATGTTAAATCTTCCGCTGCATATGTAATCCCAAAGCCCAACGTGACCAGCATATCAAGCTTGCCCATGACGACTAGTACACACTTAACTGTTGGGTTCAGTGATGCGACGCATCAGAGCCAACGTCTCAACCTGGGAGATTCTTCATCCATGATACTACCTGGGATCTCGCTAGATATTGTTTCCAACATGACAGCTATGATGCAGCAGATGAAGAATCAGATGGATGCACAGCAGCATACCAATCAAATGTTATTCAATGCAGTCACCAAGGTGCAGCAAGAGCTAGTAGCCTCAAGGCGTAGTGTTCCAACAGTCAACATGCCTGAGACTTCACCTTTACAACCTAGGGTTCTTCTTTTAGAAGCTGGGATGAGTGCAAGGAGCAATCCTAGTTTCATTCCAATGGCTAGCACCGTCCAGACTGATTGCACCACCGTTACATCCGGTCAGGCTCCACAGTCAACATGTATCACCTTTGCAACTCCACCTTCTGCGGGACAAACAGGGAGTTTTAATACGTTTAGTACTCCTATGAATCAGTTTGTTTCCACTAACCCTATTGCAGATAACCCTTTAGCAAGAGAGTTATAGCAGATCAAAGAGATTCTCATGAACGTTCCAGGATTCACCTTGCCTTTCAATCAAGCATATCCAACCAGTCAGCATGATTCGCGTTTTGTTCCTGCCATAGCCAGTGTGGAGATCCCCAAGAGGTTTCAGGTGCCTCTAATAAAGCAATATGATAGCACCACGGATCTAGTAGAACATATAGCCCTGTACTGGGAGAAGATGGATATTATCAGTATCCCTTACCATCTGAAGGAAGTTTGTTTGTGTAGAGGCTTTGGATCAAGTCTATCTGATCCAGCCTTGAAGTGGCTAACCAATTAGCCTATGAACTCTATCTCATCCTATTCTCAATTATTAAACATGTTTCTAAATCAATTTTCTTGTAACCGTGTGTTTGAGAAACTAACAAGTGACTTTTACAGGGTGATACAACATCCTGACAAGACGCTGAAAGATTACGTGTTTAGATTCAACAAGGAGGTTGTGAGCATTCCTCATATTGACCTGTTGACTGCGACAGAAGCCTTTAGGATGGGACTGGGGAGAGAATCATTATTCTACCAAGATTTGGTCATGCATCTGTCTAAAAGCTTGGAGGAAATCAGAACCAGATCCGTTCATTTCATCAGGCTAGAAGAAGATGAATTGATTCATGGCAAGACGTCAAAGAAGGCACTTGTATATGAGCATCCTGACAGAAAAGCGGACTCTTCACATAATAGATCTAATAGGGGAAAACCCTACTCTAAAAATGACTCATCTAAAATTAATGTTGTAGATGAGAATGATGATGAAAATGATGCAAGCTATCCAAAGATTAGTGACTACTATTTTTCTGTTGATGTTTAAGTACTCCTATACGCAATGGACAACTTGGGTAGTAAGGCAAGGTGGCCAAAGGCAACTGACAAACCCTCGCCTTGGAAAGACAAGTCTAAGTGGTGTGCTTATCACGAGGATTTTGGCCATACAATCGATAATTGCATCGCCTTGAGGAAAGAGATGAGTCATCTGCTTTCCAAGGGATTTCTTAAAGATTAGCTTGGAAAAAAGAAGGGACGTGCCGAAACAAAAGAAGCCATAGCTGAAGCTCCACCTTCCCCTCCTCCTGCAACCAAGGTGATCAATTTTATCAAGCACGGTTCTGACATCTGTGGTACTACGTACTCTGCAGCAAAGCATCACGCTAAAGTCTCCAAGGAAGATAAGTCAGAACTACCATATAGGCATCCAGATAAGTCCCCGTGCCAGCAGGTTGTTTTTGATGAGGATGATAAGGAGAATATCTTGGATCCACATCATGACGGGCTGGTTGTTACTCTGCAAATCGCCAACTGTAAGATGAAGCGTATCTTATTCAACAATGGAAGTTCGGTCAACTTGATCATGAAGAGAACCATAGAAGAAATGATGATCCCTCTGACCGAAGTCGTGAAGAATTCGTCCGTTCCAGTAGGATTTAGTGGAGAAACCAAGGAAACGATTGGCGAGAACAAGTTGCTTGTCTATGTCGAAGGGTTAAACTCCATGGAAAGGTTTTGTGTGATCGATTGTCCATCATCGTATAATTCATCTTGGGAAGACCTTGGATTCATAGCATGAAGGCAATTCCGTCAACTTATCACCAATGTATCAAGATGCCGACGTCTTGGGGTATGATCAGAGTAAAAGGTGACCAACAAGCTGCCAAGGAATGTTACAAAATAGATATGAAAGCATGCACTACTTCTCACTAATCATAGCAAATAAAGAAGAGCATCAGGGACGTCTTGGAGGCCGTGGAGAATGATGTGATCGAAGTCCTTGTGGATACCTCCAACCCTGAAGCTAAGTTCTAGTTGGAGCTGACTTACCTCCTGAAGTTGAGAAAGAGTTAACTGTGTTTTTGAAAGCAGAAAACTATGTTTCACCTGGAAACATGAGGACATGACAGGAATCGACAAGGGTATCATAACTCACAAGTTGAATATTGACCCTACTGTCAAGCCGGTTCACCAAAAAAAGAAGAAAATTTGCACAAGGAGGAAGTGGAAAGGCTGCTGAAATCAAAGATGATCAGGGAAGTACAATATCCTAGATGGCTTGCCAACGTGGTGGTAATAGAGAAGAAAAATGGGAAATGGCATGTATGCGTAGACTTCACCGACATGAACCGAGCATGTCCCAAAGACCCATTTCCATTACCACATATTGATTCTCTGGTAGATAAGACTGCAGGTCATGATGTGCTATCTTTTATGGACGCTTCTTCAGGCTACCAGCAAATTCAAAAGGAGCCTTCAGATCAAAAAGACACTATCTTTATTACCCCTTAAGGTATATATTGTTATATTGCTATGCCATTTGGATTAAAAATGCAGGTGCAACTTATCAGAGGCTAGTAAATAAGAAGTTCAAAGACCAACTTGGCAAGACGATGGAGGTATACATTGACGACATAGTGGTGAAGTCCAAGAACATGGAGGATCATATGTAACACCTTGCAGAAGCATTTGACATCTTGGAGGCATTCAATATGAAACTAAACCCATCAAAGTGTAACTTTGATATTAGAGCAGGAAAATTCCAGGGATACATGGTGACCAAAAGAGGAATTGAAGCCAGCCCAGAACAAATCAAAGCTATCCTTAATTTGCAGTCCCCCAAATCCATCAAAGACGTGCAGAGATTGACAAGACGAGTAGAAGCCTTGAACCGATTCATTTCTAAGTCCTCAGATAAGTGTAAGTTGTTCTATGACGTCTTGAGGAAGAATAAATTATTTCAGTGGACAAAGCAGCATGAAAAAGCTTTCCTTAGCCTGAATAAATACCTTTCATCTTCACCATTGTTAGCCAAGCCAGAACCAGGTGAACCTTTATACCTGTACTTAGTTGTATCAAAAAGCGCGATAAGTTCCATCTTGGTTAAAGAAACTCAAGGTGAGCAACATCCATTATACTATGTAAGTAAATCTCTTCTAGATGCGGAAACCAGGCACTCCTGTCTAGAAAAATTCATCCTTTCTTTAATTACTGCTTCCACTAAACTGCTTCATTATTTTGAAACACATCACATTATTGTGAAAACTAACTATCCTATTAGGACCGTTATGAGAACACCTGAAATGTCAGGAAGAATGGCCAAATGGTCAGTAAAGCTCAGCACGTATGAAATTTCTTACGAACCAAGGAGTGAAATCAAGTCGCAAGCTCTAGCGGATTTTGTAGCTGATTTCAGCTCCACTCTACAGCCTGAAGTAGAGCAAGAAGTACAACATCTTGAAGGAAACAACACCCCTGGACTTTATTCACGGATGGGGCATTGATGGAGTAACATTCCAGAGTATTATAGAGCATTTTTGTGATAATAATTCAAGTCTGATTCATTTCTTTTGTTTTAGAAGTTAGAGCGTCAAGAGTCTTAGTATTTTGAAAGTCAGTCTAAGTCTAAGGTTAATTAATGAGTCTTTTTAGTTAAATATCATATCCTATAAATATCCTTGATGTATTCAACAAAGGGAGCTGGTTTTGATTAATAATAATATTGAAATTGTGGGATTTTCCCCCTCTCCCAGCCTTCTTAGGCGTTGTTGCTGTTAGAGCAATATATATCACATTTTGCTGCAGTTTATACTGCATCAGGCATCTAATTCTAAAGGTTTAGGTTTAGGTATACTATTAAAATCACCTCAAGGTGAGTTAATCCCTCCAGCTGTTTCTTGTGAATTCAAGGCAACTAATAACGAAGCTGAGTATGAAGCTCTAATTATGGGTTTATCTACCGCTCTGAGTATAAGTGTTACTCATATCAATGTATTTACTGATTCCTTGTTATTATTTAACCATTTTAATGGATCTTATGCTGCTAAAAATTCCAGAATGACATCGTATCTTCAACATGTTAAAGCTCTTGCCGCATGTTTTGTTAGCTTTTCTTTAAAACAGGTACCTCGTGAGGAGAATGCTGAAGCTGACACCTTGGCCAACCTGGGATCAGCGTGTGGAGCCATGATGAATACCAATATTCCAATCATCTATGTCAAATATCCAGCCATTGACCAGTCTGAAGAATGTGCAGTTGTAAACTAACAAGACGCTCCTGTTCAAAACCAAGATGCAGATCTAACCTGGACCCAACCTATTGTTAAATACTTGCAAGATGGAACAATTCCTCAAGATGTTAAGAATCACAGGTCATTCAGGATGAAAGTATCCAGGTTCGTTCTAATTGATAATGTACTTTTCAAAAAATCTGCAACAGGTTTGTACATGAGGTGCTTAGGGCCAGAAGAAGTTAAGGACGTATTGAGAGATCTACATGCGGGTGAATGTGGAAACCATTCTAGGGGCAAGTCATTATCCTTGAAAGCACTCAAGATGGGATACTACTGGCCAACAATGAGACAAGATGCAATGGAGTATGCCTTGAAATGTGACGCTTGCCAAAGATATAGCAACATCCTACATCAGCCTGCAGAACCTCTGCATCCTATACTTTCGTCTTAGCCATTTATGCAGTGGGGCATGGATATAGTTGGTAAATTACCAAAAGCTCCAGGAGGGAGAGTCTTTATGTTAGCCATGACATATTACTTTTCTAAATGGATAGAAGCAAAAGCTTACGTACAAGTGAGAGACAAAGTGGTCATTTCCTTCTTGAAGAAAAACATATTAAGTAGGTTTGATATCCCCTCAGAAATCATTTGCGACAATAGTTCCCAATTTATCAGCAAAAAGACTAGAGACTTCTGTTCAAGATGGGGAATCAAGTTAATAACTTCTACGCATGTACACTCTCAACAAGTTGATCATCAATAACTTGAAGAAGCGTCTAGACCAGAAGAAGGAAAGATGGGAGGATGAGCTACCACTCGTGTTATGGGCTGACAGGACAACATCTAAGAATGCTACTGGGCAAATGCCATACTCATTAGTGTTTGGTGCCGAAGCTATGATCCCAATAGAGGTGAGAATTCCAACTGCAAGATATAGTATTGACTCCAGAAGATAACAATCAACTCTTGGCTCAAGATTTGGACACGGTAGATGACCTTATAGATATAGCCAAGATCAGGATGGCAACTTATAACCAAAGGATAGCCAGGTCCTACAATAAGAATGTAAGGATAAGAAGATTTCAAGTTGGGGATTTGGTATTGAGAAAAGTGTTCCAAAATACTAGAAAGTTAAATGCGGGCAAGCTGACCCCAAAATGGGAAGGTCCTTATCTCATTGATGCTGAAGCCGGAAAAGGGGCATATTGGTTGTCCACCCCGAATGGCGTCAGGATACCTAGAAGCTGGAATGCAATACATCTTGAGTAGTACTACATGTAAGTCAAAACTTGTCTAAATTTTAACAAACAAAGGTACAAACCTCCATTTTATATCTTTTCCAAAATTTTTGTTCTGTTTATTTTATTAAGACCCTTACTGACTTAAGCATCGGAGGGGTGTTAGCTAAGCTAACACCCAACCCTAACATATTTCTGTCTTGCAAGATGAGAATCCCTCAACATGTTGGTTAAATGAGCATCTGAGATAACGCGTTAAGCGCCTTGAAAGGTCAAACTTTTCTTGATGATATAAGGTACACAATCTTTTTGTACACAAAAGAAGTATGAAGCATGCATATAGAACTATGATTATATTATTATCGCCTGGGCACACGATTTTCACGCTTAATTTAAAAAGTTGGACTTAATTCATCTTGTTATATGACAAATTATGTCTTCCATTTAAATCAAGTTGTGAACTAAATGTTGTAGCATTGAACATGTTACCAAAAGGACACTGAAATGTGACATTTTTACATGTCATCATCGATTGGTTATAACATTGTTACATGTTTTTTTTACATATTAGGTTATAACATTGTTACATGTCATCTTTACATATTTGGTTATAACATTGTTACATGTTGTCATTACAAAGTTGGTTATAACATTTGGATGTTATCATAGGTCATTTGGTTACAACATTGTTACGTGTTGCCTTCGAATCTAAAAAAGCCCATGGCAAATTGATAATCCAACATATAAACAAGATGTCAACAAAAGCCAAAGCATTAACATGCTTTGAAGATACTATTAAGATTGGGAAAGATTAAAAACATCCTACCAAAAGCTTAAGATGTTGGACCAACCCAACACCTTTAAAATAAATGTACTGACTCTTATGAGGCCATAACCGACCAAAGATAAAACTGTCTTGGGGACACACCCCCATTCAAAAACCAAATCTGCATGCCAACAAAGGCATGACGAATAAAAGTACAAACATAAAATGTTTTTGAGGACACCCTCAATAATTCAAAGACTTAAAAAATAAATTGTTTTTAGATTTTTGTTGCAGGAACAACTTCATCCTTCTTACCATCTTTACCTTCACCCTGTTCTGACATCTTGACTTCCTGCGAATTGACTTCTCCAACATCCACACTTTCACCAAGGAAAGCGTTCAACATGGCCACTTCATCTTCGATCCTCCAGTTGACATGTTGCCCCATCTCAAGTTCCTTTATCATTTCAATCCTGCTCTCCACTATAGACTTAGTAGAATCCTTCATAAACTTTTATTTGGCCCCGTCCAACTCCTTGATATGTTTTTCTTCAACCTCCAATATCCTGGTGGTAATATTCTCTAGTTCCTTCTTCACTTTGTCAACCTCACTAGTAGCCTGATTAGCCCTCACAGTTTCTGCCTTAGCTTTTTGATCCAAGATTTTGTTCTTGTCATCTCTTATCTCAATCTTCTTCAACAAATAGTCAACCAACTTCACTGACTGCATGAGACATGTTCTCATGTCAAAAATCTACATATTAAAAAACCCTTGTGCAAAATACATGAAGAAGTGAACTTTACCTTCTTGGTAAAACTCTCCATGCTAGCCCTTGTAGTCTCCACCTTCAGGTCATCCTTTTCCACGATCTTAAGAATCTCTACATCTTCGAACTTTCTCTTCTTATCCACCTTACTGCTTGAACTATCTCCCTTGGGGATAGGAGGCCTACCACCTTCAACCTTCACTCCCACCTTTGCCTTGAGTCCTGACATTATGTCCTTCACATCAAACCCAGCTTTGGATCGAGTCACTACATGATGGAGAGAAACAAGTTAGAACAAATTGAACAAAAAACCAAGCAACATGGGAGGAATATACAAGAAGACATCTTGGTTATACTTGTGCTAACAGAAGCCTTGCTGGTTCTCTCCTCCTCCTTTGAGCTTTCCCCAACAAACTCAGCAATTGTAGGTTGGAACTTACGAAGAGACTCAGGAAACAAACAAAGAATCCAGTCTACGTTGGCAGCAGTATCATCCAGAGGAGGGAATAGATCCTCCAACTTGCTAACTACAAAAGAAGAAGTAAAACAACATGTCAAGATGGGTATAGGCAAGATGTACAAATCTAAGCAAAGAACTAACAACTACTACCTTTGGGATTCCAAGTAGTCACCAAATCCTTGCCACCCTCCAAGCTACTTTTCTTTACATAGAAAAACTTATGTTTCCAACCCCTATCAGCTGCATCCAGATCCAAAATTAAAGGATCCTTACCCACCTTGATCCTAAAGTTATATCTACCATTACCATGGGCCCTAATTTCAGAACTGAAAGTAATTCTTCTAAACTGGCTACTACACCATGTTCAGCAGCAATTTTATCTAAGGCGAGCAGAATGCGCCAACCTATGGGCATTAATTGACAATAAGACAACTGAGTTGCCTTGAAGAAACGAGTGATTGAAGGGGAGAAAGGGAAGTTTAAACCTACATTAAATGGATACTCATAAAACCCTATCCACTCATTAGAAACACAATTGGCGCTACATGCTTCATTGGGGACTAAGAATTTTTCACTGGGAGAAAAAGCATTGTTTCTCCTCAAAACTTAAAAATGGGACGCATTAAAACTACACCGTTCATCCTCCCTATTACGGATAAACCCTAGACACCTAAAACCCTTAGGTAGAGACACATCCACGTCTATTACCTTTTTCTTACTCTTCCCTATTGTTACGATCAAAAGAGATGGAAAGCAAAGGAAGAGGAGAAGGAACTCACCGGGAAAACAAACGGAGACCTAGCGTCGGACTTGGAGGAAATTTGAAAATATTTTGATTACCTTTTTTAAAATCGTACAATGAAGTATTTAAGGCCAAGTGACGGTTATAGGCGCCTAAAGCCCATACTTACCCTAACTTCCTATTAACCACACAAATTAACCACCTCAATAAATCTTTGGAAACTGGAAGGATATGTGGCAAAACATTCGACTCTCCGTGTTCCACTTGGAGAACCAAATATTATGGGGGCAATTGTTTGGGGTTAAAAATCCAACTCACCATGTTTTTACATCTTGGCAGTACATCTTGAGGTAACATCTTGGGTTTACGTCTTGAACTAACACCTAGCAAAAATGTTTGTCTGTTCTCCTTATTTTTTAGGAATAAGATTATGCATTAAAGGCTTGAACAGGCGTTGACTTTACTCAAATTATGACTGCATAAAGACTTCTTCAATTCTTACGCTTTGTAACGGCCTTAATCAACATCAAAATCATGATTCTAGGCAAAAGATCAGGGTGGACATTTATTTCTTTTATTACGTTATTTAGATCTTATTGTATATTCGAAAAGACAACACCTGTAGACACACACACTCCTAGCTAACATTCATATACATCGTTACTCTACACTTTGTATTCAAAAACATCAAATAATAAACAAATTTGGTTGAGGTAGGTTTTTCCTAAAACCTTCCGAGGTTTTGTGCCGGCGAACGTTTGTTCAAGGGCTTTCCTCATTACATAATCGCGTTCATCTTGACTGTGTGATCATATTCCATTTGTACCCAAACTTCAATAAGTACAAATTCATATCATTGAAATTTGTCCAAAATAATGTCTATTGTTATTTTGTTAGAAATGTGTTTGAGCATTTCTTAATGGCTGTACAAGGCGTGACCATTGAGTAATAAAGGAAATTACACATAAATCCTCATTTATTTGTAAAAGTGGAGACCAAGGAAAGTTGGTTAGAGGCTTATCTACATGAAGTGACTGAAGATTACATGTAGAAGGATGAAAAAGCTTGGATGTACTAACAATAAATCAAGGGAAGACCAAGTCTTCCTATAAACAAGGAAGGTGGAGGTAAAAGTGGAAAGGTGGTTCCACTTCTCTCTCATGTCTGATTTTTGGCGAGATTGAGTAGAATCCAAGTTCAAGAAGCCTATATAAGTGCAACCATCTTACAACTTCAAATCATTCAATCTATAGTTGAGATTTGCACAAGATATAACACAATCTCACATTGTTGTCCCATGTGTTGGCAACACTGTATACAACACCATTGAGTTATAGTGAATACCTCTCATTCTTAGAGTGTTTCTGTGTGTGAGATAGAGCGTCCTTATATATAGTGTGTTCTAGATTAGTCATTTCACTGAGCTATTGATTGAAAATCAATAGTAAACTTTTTTGGCCTTTTAACGAAAGTTTATTTGTAAGTAAGGTTTTTCCATCTAGGCACCTTCAAGTTATGTTTATATAACTTCATAAAAATCTACTCTCTTTTGTTTATTGTATTTTCGTTGTTTTAAATATCTCAATTATTTTCGTCCTTTTGGATTGGTGTGAACTGTGTTGTTTTTAGTGTTGGCAATACCATTGACAACACTCGCTTTGTTTTTCTCCTTTCTTAAGCCATTGACATTTTCAATTGGTATTAGAGCCTAACACTTGATATACTAAGAATTTTAATCCTTTAGTCATGGCTTATGACCCTGCTAATCCTAATCAAAAGAGGCTTCATGTTCTAGATGGGTTGAATTAGGCTTATTGAAAGATCCGTCTTCGCTCGCATATCAAATCAATTGATCTTCGGGCTTTGCGATGTGTAACAAATGGTTACTCTATTCCATTGCTACCTCCGGATGAGGATGGTGACGTTCAAGTTAAACCTGAATCCAAATGGACCAATAAATAGAATAATCTATCTAGTTTCAATGAAAAGGCCCTTAATGTCATTTATGAATGGGTTGATATTGAAATAGCCCGGATCCGAGAGGCAGCGTGATCGCGCCCCGGCATCTGGCATTTTTCGATGTTTGTGCGTTGGGAGGATGTCTCGCTGTGTGTTTGCTTTGTAGACTCGCCACGCCATTTTTATTAAGCCCAAAACATTGAAAAATGGGCATCAGTTTAAGAAAATAAACTGTTTTTGTGTGATGAGATTTTGAGTTCGGAGGTCAGATGACTCCTCGGGAAGAGAATATTAGAATATTAGAGCTCACCCGAGTCGCCTCATAAAAATGAGTCTTTCGGTACCCCTTATTCTTTAAATGTTGTGTGTGTGTGTGTATATGCTTTTAAAAATGCATGATGTGTCGAATGTCTACATTATACACTGCGTATTGAAATGTATTAAAATAGTGATGGAAGGAAGCCTTACCAATGTTGGTTCGTGTCTGTCTTCCGCTGGGGAATAGTGTTTGAGGATGGAATAGTATTCTGGGACGGACCGGGTTTGCTTCGGGATGAGCCGGTTGTCTGCGGACAGAGTTTCGGCGTGCGTTAGGATCGCAGGGATCACTCGGGCAGAGGTCGGCGTGCGTTGGGATCGCAGGGATCACTCGGGCAGAGGTTCGGCGTGCGTTGGGATGGCAGGTGTCACTCGAGCAGAGTTTCGGCGTGCGTCCGAGTTGCCGGTTTGACTAGGAAAGAGCCGGGACGCCTCGGGAAAGACCAAGCAAGGCCTCAGAGTACCACGAGGGGCCTCAGAGTACCTCGGGGCAGCATGGGAGCATCTCGGGAGCACTCGGAGAGGCTTCGAAGCACCACGAGGGAGCTCGGAAGGCCTCGGAAGGATCTGAAAGGGGTCGGGATTGCCTCGAAAGGACTTAGAGGGGTGCCTGAAGGCTGGGTGAGGAGAGAAGAGGGAGATGTGTGAAATGAGGGAGGGAGAGCCCTCTATTTATAGTCCTCAGATTTGTGCAAGAAGGTCCGTACGGACCTTCCATGTAATCCAAGATTTTGGTTTTCCTCGATTTGAGGGAATAAGTGGACTTTAAGAAGATTCAACAATGATGGTGTCTGGTAACAAGAAGGTCCATACGGACATCCTTGTATGCAGAAAGGTCCGTACGAACCTCCAAGGCATTCCAGTAATTATTACTTCCTGGATTTGAGGGAATAAGTTGGACTTTAAGAGGATTCAGTAATTATGACAACAAAGAGGTCCGTACGGACCATTTTTCCTTTTTTACATAATTCCTCAAAGGTTCTTTTGTCCCTTTTTGTTCCAGAAAGGCCCTTCCCTTGGTTTGGATGGTGGTTTTGTGGTTTTTGAGGGTTATGGGTATTCGAGACTACGTTTGTGTGAGTCTGTGGTGTTTCCCGTATGCTCGGAAGAGGGTGATCCAGATTGGGGTACTTACAGAAGCCCCTCGACGACGTCACTTACGAAGGAAGTGGGGTCATCGATAAGATAAGGGTCCTAATCTGGATCGCGTGCTGGGAGAGGAAGTGACCGTATAGGTCGGTTCGTGAGGACATGGCGGTATCCTGTTGTGTGACCATTTAGGTCAATTGGCTGGACCCTGTGATAGGATTCCTATGTATCCCTAGTGGGAATCAAGCCTGATTGTAGTTCGTGTGTGGGGTGAGTGTTGTTGTGTATGAGGACGTGAGATGTCCTCTGACTGAAACTCTGTGTATGGATGTGATGGTATCCTGTGGGTGACCGTGAGGGTCGGCTGTGAGGACGTGGTGGCATCCTGGGTGACCGTATAGGTCGATGGTAAGGACGTGGTGGCGCCCTGGGTGACCGTATAGGTCGATGGTAAGGACGTGGTGGCGTCCTGGGTGACCGCATAGGTCGATGGTAAGGACGTGGTGGCGTCCTGGGTGACCGCATAGGTCGCTGGTAAGGACGTGGTGGCGTCCTGGGTGACCGTATAGGTTGATGGTAAGGACGTGGTGGCGTCCTGGGTGACCGTATAGGTCGATGGTAAGGACGTGGTGGCACCCTGGGTGACCGCATAGGTCGATGGTAAGGATATGGTGGCGTCATGGGTGACCGTATAGGTCGGCTGGCTGGACCCTGTGATAGGATTCCTACGTATCCCTAGCGGGAATCAAGCCTGGTCATAGTTCAGAGGTCGTGAAATTGTGAGTGTATGCCGGCGTGGTGGTGCCCTGAAGTGTCGTGTGACCGCCGAGGTCGACTGTGAGTACGTGGTGGCGCTCTGAGATGGAAATTTTACGATTTTCCAAACCGGGTAATTTAAAGCCTTCCGGGCTGGTGATAGTGATTTGGGAGGTTTATACGGTCTTCCGGACCGTGTGGTTTAGAGCCTTCCGGGCTCGAGATATTGATGTGGGAGGTTTATACGATCTTTCGAACCGAGTGGTTTAGAGCCTTCCGGGCTGGAGATAGTGATTTGGCTGATTTATGCAGTCTCCCGGACTGAGTGGTTTAGAGCCTTTCGGGCTGGAGATGAGGATGTGACTTGTCTTCTGGCTGCGGTTGTGTCATGCGTGAGGACTTGATTCGTCTTTTGACTGCGGTTGTGTCGTAAGTGAGGACTTGATTCGTCTTCTGACTGCGGTTGTGTCATGCGTGAGGACTTGATTCGTCTTCTGACTGCGGTTGTGTCGTGCGTGAGGACTTGATTCGTCTTCTGACTGCGGTTGTGTCGTGCGTGAGGACTTGATTCGTCTTCTGACTGCGGTTGTGTCGTGCGTGAGGACTTGATTCGTCTTCTGACTGCGGTTGTGTCGTGCATGAGGACTTGATTCGTCTTCTGACTGCGGTTTACGGAGGCGTGACTGCCTTGTGCTTTGATTGTGAGAGGCGTGAATGCCTCGTGTTTTGTCCACTGGGGAAAAGGTTGGACTTACGATGACTGTCGGCATTCATCTACTGGGGATATGTGGCCTCGTAGGGGCTTTATCCGCTGAGAAGGTGGCTTCGGGATTACTTTGATGGCCGGTGGTTGATTCACCATTTGGCGTTTTGGAGGTATTTTGTACCTTGGGATTTGTGCTTGGAGGTACTGGCTCCTTTTGCGCTTGTTTTACCGTTTAGTGGGCGAGGTACGGGCTTACGATGATGGCCGGTGGTTGTGTTGCCATTTAGTGGGCGAAATCCGGACTTACGATGACGGCCGGGGTTGGTTTTGTTGGATTAAGGACCAAACTGCATTGAATCTGCTGAAATAGGCCTTTGGACAGCCAGGGGCAAAGATTATAAGGGCAAAGAAGTAATTTGGCCTTATATTGCAAAGAGGTTCGTACGGATCTTCTCTCTCTGCAAAGAGGTCCATACGGACCTTTGTGGTTTTTTAAAATCCCCAGGTTTTGACCAGTTGCAGAATCGAGGCAACCCCCCATTTTCCTCTTCCAGTTTTGTGAGCAGCCGAGAGAGAGAAGGAGAAAACTCCATTTTTGCTCCAAAATTCCTTAGAAAATCCTCCACGTTTAGCTTGAATTGCTTGTCAATGGCGGAAAGAGCAAGGACAGGTCGTCGTCAACGGAGCCAAGAGGCGATTGAGCAGAGGGAGGACCTTCAAAGGAATTGCACTTCCTTTGTGCCTTCGTCGAGGAACCCGGATGTGTTGTATCCAAATCCGGAGGTGCACAATAGGCGAGATAGAGCCGTCGGGGAGGTAAGAAATCAATTTCATCTTGATTCTTTGCTTGAATGGTTGTATGCTAGAACTAGGTTTCAGTTTTTCGCATATATGGGGCTTTTGTTGTTTGCCATGCTTTTTGTGAAATTCGCGATGAATTGTTGAAATTGAGCATGTAAAAATTGTGGGTATGTGAATTTTGTGCAAAAATGTGTAGATTAGCTCTTATTTGTAAAAATAAAGTGCCTCTCTTTGAAATGCATGCTTTGGTGTTTTGTACCTTATGTTATTTATGTGTGTACATTGTGAGAAAATTGCCATGTAGGGACAAATTTTGTGAAAAATGTGACATGTGCCGTGTTTTGTGATGGGTTTTGTCTGAAAGTATATGCCGTGTAGGGACGGACTTTTCTTTTGAAAATGTGTCATGCAGTGTGTGCCGTGTTTTTGGTGACGGACTTTGTGGGGAGAATTATGTGCAATGCATGCCGTGTTTTGTGACGGGTTATTTTTTGAAAATGTGTCGTGTAGGGCTTAATCCCTCTGTTGAGAAAATTTGTACAGTGTGTGCCGTGTTTTGTGACGGACTGCATGGGGAAAATTAAGTGCAATGCGTGCCGTGTTTTGTGACGGGTTACATGTGAAAATTATATGCAATGTGTGTCGTGTTTTGTGACGGGTTACATGTGAAAATTATGTGCGATGTGTGCCGTGTTTTTTGACGGGTTACATGTGAAAATTGTGTGCCGTGTTGAGACGGACTTCTTTTTTTATGCTTTGGTTTCCTTTTGGTATTTTGCATTAAGTACTGTAACTGACGTACCTTTGCTGTGTTTACCTGCAGGATGAGGGGCTTTTGTCTGGGAAAGCCAAAAAGATGAAGTCTCGGGGGTCGCTCGAGGCAGTAGAGGAGTTGTGGCAGTAGTTGCCGGACATCTCTAGGGAAGGCAGGTCGAGCCCTAAGAGGCTAGTTTTCACTTCCGGCTTAGGCGCGTTCGTGGAGAACTTGGCCGGGATTTCGGATACGAGGAAGAACAAGAGTATCTTCCTGGGCTTGTCCGAGTATTGGTGGGATACTACCCACACCTTCCATTTGAGCTGGGGCGAGGTAACGGTGACTCCCACCGACTTTGCAGCTATTACTGGGCTTTCCTTCAAAGGAGGGCCAGTGCGGTGGAGGGACAGGATGTCCGATGGGGTGCTGGCTGAGCTATTGGGCTTTGCGCCTCTTCCTCACAGGGGCCTGGGCATGCTGTACGGCGACGTAGTGATGCAGATTTCGGCCAACATTGGGGCCTTTCGCCGTGGTACCGGCTTAGTGACGGCGGAGCAGCTGGCACGCTCCTTCTTGTGGTTTGCCCTCTCCGAGACTCTGTTCACAAATCACGCGACCGCGGCTCCTTTTCCTCTGCTGGAGAGTCTAGTTGATTTGGAGAGGGTTGGTGAGATAGCTTGGGGCGAGGCGGGCCTGGCCGAGCTTTATTTTTCTTTGGACCGATTTAGCCGAGGCGTGGCCAGTTCTTTGGGTTGCTTTGATTTTGCTTTAGAGGTATGAGTTTATTGCTGTTTTTGATTTAGCAATTTGTCATTTCTCCGTTTTCTTTTGCACTGAGCCTTTTCTGCTTTTGTCGCAGGTATGGTTTTATGAGATCTTCCGGTGCTTTCCGTGGGATCGAGATGCTGAGGCCATAGCGGCCTATCCTGCTATGTTGGGCTGGGCCCGTCCGTTGAAGAGGAGGAGGATGAGTAGGGGGAAGCTCACCATCACCTACGGGGATGTGCAGGAGCACCTGGGGAGAGATAGCCCGACGGAGTTTGATCTGTACCCCTGGGCTCGATATGGGGATGACGAGTTTGAGGGCGGTCCCGTAGTGACGGCGCAGAGGAAGATGCTGCGGGGCCTGACCTGCGATGTCATGTATTTGGGGGAGAGGGTCTTCTGGCAGCATGGCCCGGGTATGCTCCCCATGGCTCCGAGGGACCCGCCTTTTGGGATGATGGATTCCCGTGACATGGACGTGCTGGAGTATGAGAGATATCTGGGCGGCGTGAGTTCCGATGAGTTTGTTTTGTATGGAGAGGAGTATGGGGCCTTCATTAGGAGGAAGCTGAGGACGCCACAGGTGTTGGCGAGGGAGAGGCAGAATGGCCCACCACATCCCCCAGATGTTCCGGTGCCTGGGCCGGACTTCACATATGTTCGCGGGGATTCGCTAAGGCGGAGGGTGTCGGTACCCGTCCCTGAGCAGGCTCCTGCTGCCTATCGGGTTGACCCGGATATGTCGGTGAGTGTGCTTACTCTTTTTCATCTTGGCATATTTTCTGTGTTTTTCTCTTTTTCTATGCCTGTATCTCTTTAGCTGAGCGTTTCTTTTGGCTGTTTGCTTGTGCAGGTCTCGGGGAGAGCTTTTGACACGCTGACCCGCCGTTATGTGGCGATGCGGTCCTTTGCAAAGAAGTTGGCGAGGAAGCTGTCTTGCAGGTCTTCGCGGCATGTACCGGCGTACGTGCCGATGCCTTCGAGGCATTCTGTGGACGTTCCTCCGCCGAGGGCTGAGCCAGGGCAGTAGTTGGAGGGATCCGTTTAGGGGCAGCATAGCATGGATGCAGGGACGTCTTCGGGAGTCCAGAGGCAGCCGGTCCTTCACCAGTTCTAGCCTTCGCAGGAGGCACCGGGAGAGAGTTCGTCGGAGCCTTCCTTCTTTGATCCTTTTGCCGGGTTTGACCCTTCAGAGTATTTTGAGTACCCACCCCAGGAGGGGGTTCAGTATTCTGATGACGAGGGTGTGGCTGGCGAGTTTGCCGAGGTGCCTGACTTCTCGCTTGATGATGATGATGAAGAGTCGGAGTAGGGCTCATTTGCTTTCCCTCTTTCCATATCTCCTTTCCCCTTTTTTTGTTTTTTTTTGTTTAGCAACAGACATTATGGGTACCTGTAATAAAACACTTGTATTTGCACAGCAAAGTATTTTATTTTAAGATGTAATGCCGTATTTTGTGATTCCCGGGAATTGTCCTAGGAATTGTTGCTAGTTTATTATTTGTGCATGCCACGTGAGCTGGGAGTGCGTTTGTGGGTAGCGTATGCTTGCCGGAAATGGCTTTGGCCAGAATTTGGGCAGTTTGGAGCAAGGTCCTGCTGAGAACAGTGGCTGTTGTACTGTTTGCTGGAAACGTGGGACCATGGTGCAATAAGGTCCGTACGGACCAACTTGGGATGCAAAAAGGTCCGTACGGATCTCCTTTGCTTTTGGGAAGGGATAAGTGTTTTCCGAATGTCTGGACTTTTCCCACTTCCCATTTGCAGTCATTTCGAGCTTTCTTCCCCATTTTCTCTAGGAACCTCCATTTTTGCCATGGATTCTTCGTATGTTCCAAAAGTTTTGCCAAGGCTTTCGAAGGAGCGGCAAGCATACTTCCTTGAGCGGCTGAAAATGTGGATGCGACACCGTATGAGGCATCAGAGGTGAGCTTTCGAGGTAAGGTTTCGACTCTGCTCGGTTTGGTCCCTTATGGAGTTGGTTCCTGATTGGGAATTGTTGCGGGCTGCCGCGAAGTTCTGGGACATTAGGAGGCATGTGTATTGCTTCTCCTACAATGAAATGGTGCCCACCTTTGAGGATTTTCGGGCTTTGATTGGAGGACCGGAGGTGGAGGCCATCTCGCTTCCTTTGATTGGCGGTGCTGCCGTGAGCGTGAAGCTTGCAAGCTTTCTTCGGACTTCATTGGGAGAAGTGCAGGGCATGATCCTTGATTCGGGTCATATTGACATTTCTGCGCTGCCGGAGCGGTTTATGATTGATGATGAGAGTGATGTTTCGTGGGATGCATTTTCCTTGTGCGTGATAGCAATGCTTTTCATGGTCAGCTCCCTTAGGGTATGTGACGGTGCTTTGTTGGATGTGGTAGGGCACTGCAGAGCTGGAGAGGATATCATCCCGTTGGTGCTGGGGGAGACTCTTCACGGTGTTGACCGTCTGGCGATTGGGGATAGGTTCATGAGAGGGGGAAGCCCCGCTTTGCTCACCTTGTGGCTGCGAGAGAGACTTCAGGCTATGCGTGAGGCTCCGGCGTCGTTCAACCCGTGGACATTTGCTCAGCGTCCTCTTGTGTTGGATATGGATCAATCCGCCTGGGAGAGATGGATGGCACATCTTGGTAAGCATCAGATTCATTGGTGGGTTCCGCACTGGGAGATTGAGACTAGGAGGGCCTTTCAGGAAGGGTCCTATGTTGTCAGGGTTCCAGGTTTGTCTTGGTCCTCCTTCTATATTCCGTCGCTTGTTTCCCGGCAGTTCGGGATGAAGCAGGGGTCTTTGTTGGGCTGGGATGACCTTGCCACTGCGGAGGTGGCTCCTCTTTGTATGGCAGCTCCAGGTGCTCTTTTGTATTTTCTGAGGGTATGGAAGTACTCCGCTTTCCCTCCCGTGGTGCTCCTTAGATGTCGGGAGAATATTGTATTGACGACCCAGTACCTGGCTTGGTATGAGCAGCGCGTTGGGCAGTCCCAAGTGGTTTTGGGGAGTAGGCATAAAGCGATTCTGGGGAACTGCAACGGTTCCTCGAAGACGTAGAGTGTCTACGATCCAGGCTTGCTGCTCTTCTTGGCGCTTCTTGAGAGTTTCGAAGGCTCGCAGCACCTCCTCCATTGTCTGAAGGTTCCTTAGTGGTGGAGTTCCGTTTCCCTCACTGTTATCTGTTGATCCCATCATGGGGGAGTAGCGGACTATGCGGACCGCTGAACTGGAAGGGGTGTCGGACATTGTGACCTCGATACTTAAAAGGCGGCTCCCGGGTATTCTCAACCACTCTTGGTTCTCTGGAGGGGGGGTGACGGGTAAGGTTTAGACACGGGAAGGCCTTTCGGGATAAAAGGGGGAAAGGTCACGTGACATGCAGTTTCCGCTTTTATTTATTTTTTTTGTTGTTTTAATTTACTTAAAATGGTGTTTTCTCAGAGTCCTAGGTAGGTTGGAAAAGATTGCTCTTCTTTTTCGCAACTATGTCAGATCTTGGGTCAGTGGAGACCGTCTGTGCGGCTATAAGTCCCTCGTTTTGCACCTGTATTTTGACATCCCGGGGTGGACAGCCCCGGGCGAGGGTCCTATAGGGCAAGCGGTTTCCATCGGCCTAAAAGAAAAAACCGAACCTAAGGACCGAGCCTGTCATGTTCGTTTTAATGCGTTAACCATGAGAATAGTGAACCGAGCCGGTCACTGAGTCAAGATCGGGTCGAGAGTTCGGCATGACCTCTCTTTACCTTGCTTGCGCAAGGGATCTGTGACGTTAGGCGTTGGCTGGGTCATATCGTCATGGCTGACGTATTAAAGGCTTGATGACATGGTGTCATGTGGGCATGGATGTATATCCGGGACGAAACATCGTCTGGGTGTAGCTTCGGAAAATCAAGATCGGGTCAAGATTTTAGCATGACCTTTCATCGCTTTGCTTGTGCAAGGGATCTTGAGTTCCGAGCTTCGACTCAGAAAATGGCCGTCATGGGATATATATCCAGGCTTGTATAGCACGGACTAGGTAAAAACCAACCGAGTCTGGACAGAGTGTGACTCAAGACTCA
This sequence comes from Adenophora triphylla var. japonica, assembly GCA_022495995.1. Classification (NCBI taxonomy): domain Eukaryota; kingdom Viridiplantae; phylum Streptophyta; class Magnoliopsida; order Asterales; family Campanulaceae; genus Adenophora; species Adenophora triphylla. The sequence goes on along the minus strand of JAFEMH010001896.1, from coordinate 359,159 downwards.
AACGTACAGGGTTGACGCTTGGCTAGGATGGGATGTTTGGAATGATCCCGTGCGCATCCAAGAGGCCTAGGAAGACCAAACGGACTGCAACTGAGACCACCCCGGGTTGAGGGTTGTAGTGTGCAGTATATCCGAGGCAGCAGTGTGCGTAGCGTTCGGTGTAACTGAGGCAGCAGTGCGAGTAGCGTGGGGTGTACCGAGGCAGCAGTGCGAGTAGTGTGCGGTCTCTATAATTCTTTTTCTGAGTAAAACAGAAGTTTATTGAAGAATTTTAAATGTATGTACACAGATGTTATTGATGCATTTTTTTTGTATTTTTATTTTTTTGTAAAATAAAAAGGTAAAGGCCATGCACACACACACAATAGTTAAAGAAAGGGATAAAATGAAAGTTTGACCCTCATCATTGTTTTAAAAAAAAATCTTTTGTTTTTGTTTAAAAGTTTTTTATTCAAAAACAAAATATCCCCAGCGGAGTCGCCAACTGAAATAGCTCGGATCCGAGAGGCAGCGCGATCGCGCCCCGGCATCCGGCATTTTTCGATGTTTGTGCGTTGGGAGGATGTCTCGCTATGTGTTTGCTTTGTAGAGTCGCCACACCGTTTTTATTAAGCCCAAAACATTGAAAAAGGGCATCAGTTTAAGAAAATAAATTGTTTTTGTGTGATAAGATTTTGAGTTCGGAGGTCAGATGACTCCTCGGGAAGAGAATATTAGAATATTTGAGCTCACCCGAGTCGCCTCGTAAAAATGAGTCTTTCAGTACCCCTTATTCTTTAAATGTTGTGTGTGTGTGTATGTGCTTTTAAAAATGCATGCTGTGTCGGATGTCTACATTGTACACTGCGTATTGAAATGTATTGAAGTAGTAATGGAAGGAAGCCTTACCAATGTTGGTTCGTGTCTGTCTTCCGCTGGGGAATAGTGTTTGAGGATGGAATAGTGTTCCGGGATGGACCGGGTTTGCTTCGGGATGAGCCGGTTGTCTGCGGACAGAGTTTCGGCGTGCGTTGGGATCGCAGGGATCACTCGGGCAGAGGTTTGGCGTACGTTGGGATCGCAGGGATCACTCGGGCAGAGGTTCGGCGTGCGTTGGGATGGCAGGGGTCACTCGGGCAGAGTTTCGGCGTGCGTCCGAGTTGCCGGTTTGACTCGGAAAGAGCCGGAACGCCTCGGGAAAGACCAGGCAAGGCCTCAGAGTACCACGAGGGGCCTCAGAGTACCTCAAGAGTGCCTCGGGACAGCGCGGGAGCATCTCGGGAGCGCTCGGAGAGGCTTTGGAGCACCACGAGGGAGCTCGGAAGGCCTCAAAAGGATCCAAAAGGGGTCGGGATTGCCTCAGAAGGACTTAGAGGGGTGCTTGAAGGCTGGGGGGAGAGGAGAGAAGAGGGAGATGTGTGAAATGAGGGAGGGGGAGCCCTCTATTTATAGTCCTCTGATTTGTGCAAGAAGGTCCGTACGGACCTTCCATGTAATCCAAGATTTTTGTTTTCCTAGATTTGAGGGAATAAGTGGACTTTAAGAAGATTCAGCAATGATGGTGTCTGGTAACAAGAAGGTCCGTACGGACATCCTTGTATGCAGAAAGGTCCGTACGGACCTCCAAGGCATTCCAGTAATTATTACTTCCTGGATTTGAGGGAATAAGTTGGACTTTAAGAGGATTCAGTAATTATGACAACAAAGAGGTCCGTACGGACCATTTCTGCTTTTTTACATAATTCCTCAAAGGTCCTTTTGTCCCTTTTTGTTCCAGAAAGGCCCCTCCCTTGGTTTGGTTGGTGGTTTTGTGGTTTTTGAGGGTTATGGGTATTCGAGACTGCGTTTGTGTGAGTCTGCGGTGTTTCTCGTGTGCTCGGAAGAGCGTGATCCAGATTGGGGTACTTACAGATATGTATATGTTTAAACTTATTCAAAATTGTCCCACTGCAAAGGATGCTTGGGATAATTTACAAAGATTTTGTTAAGGTGATGGTAGTGTGTATGAAACAAAGCTTAGGGGTCTCATTAGCAGAACCTTTTAATAACAAACAACTTGTTTCAAAAGCTATTCGTACTCTTCCCGAGCGTTTTAACATTAAAGTTTCGGCTACTGAAGAGGCTCATAATATTTCAACTATGAATATTAATTCCTTGATGAGCATCTTGAATTTTTTTGAATTGAATCTTAATGAACAAACCGAAACTTCAAAAGGCAAAAATATTGCCTTTAAATTCAATCTTCGGACACGAATATGGATGAAGTAGATGAAGTCTTCGAGAAATTAGATGATAATACTAGTGTGACCTTACTTGCTAAGAAATATAATTTCATGCTTAGAAAGTTTAACATTATGCAGGTTAAAGCGAAGGAACAACAATACAAGGTGCATAGTTCCATGCCCAACAGAACCATTCCTCTGAATCAAAGAGATACATTAATAAGGATAGCATACTCAGAGAAGTCCAGATCTGATCTCAAATACATTGAATCTATTCAATATCATGCTTGTTCCGGTTGGAGTCACTATGCCAATGAATGTGCAAACACCTTGAGAAAGACAGGCAAAAATCTGTATATGTCTCTTAGTGATGAAGAGGAGGAAGGTACTGAAAAAGGTGAAGAACTTGAGCAAGTTGTCATGTTGGTCACTGTGGAGGAGCCCTTTTTGTCGAATTCAGGATGTGTTACATCAAGTGTTGTTCAACACAGGACAACACATGATACAAATCTAAACAAATATAATTCATTAAGTCCTTCTAATTATGTATGCTATCATGGTTCTATTAGTTATGATGCAGAGAATTCATTGAAGGATGAGCTTAGTAAGGATGATCTTATTGATGAATTAAAAACCTCTATAAATCGCTTCTCATATAATGGAAAAAGGAGAACAAGATGGTGGTATTCTTGACCAAGTAGAACCAGGAGCTAATGGATTTTATGTCTCGGCTAGAGGTTCAACTCACTAAAAAGGATGTAGAACTTGATAAATTCAAGTCCAAATTTAATCTAGCCGAAATAACCTTCACGAAGCTTAACACAGGTTCTTCAAAGTTGGATGAGATACTTAACTTTAGTAAGCATCTCAAATCAGGTATTGGGTTTCAAGAATCACTAGAAAAAATCACTTCTACCTTGTTAAATGAGGAAACTAAGACTAGTTTTGTAAAAGAACATATTAAGGAAAAATGTAGTTCTTCTAGTATTGTTTATGATCATTCATTTGTGTGTAATTATTGTCACATAGCTGGACATAACAAATCTAAATGCTTTACTTTTCAAAAGAAAAAGTCCAGTTCTCAAGTGTTGCCTCAAGTGTTGTCAAACTCTCAAGACAACACTCGAGACAACACAGGTGGTTAGAAAAATATAAATTCAAAAAAAAGTTTGGTTTCCCAAAGCTAATCTGAAATATAATGTTATCTATGCTGCTTTAAGTACTAACGTTTCAGGTGCTTGTTACGTTGTTAGTGGTTGTTCACGTCACATGACAGGAACAAGATTTTTCTTTAAGGAATACCAACTTATCCACGGAGGCTCAGTAACCTATAGAGGTGGAGGCAATAGTAACATAATAGAAAAAGGAACACTTAGTGTCACCGGTTTTCCCCCTTTAAAGAATGTCTTACATGTAGATGGATTGGTTGCTAATTTAATTAGTATTAGCGAATTATGTGATAACGATTTGGAGGTAAAATTCAATAAGAATATTTGTGAAGTTTTTTATAACACTAACGTTTGTGTTATTACAGGAACAAGATCGTGTGATAATTGCTACCTTGTTGGTAAAAAAACAAGTGTGCAATTCGGCTAAAATTGATGACACAACTTTATGGTATTAAAAGTTAGGACATGCTCATTACATAAATATTGAGAAGATTGTCAAACTAAGTGCTATCAAAGGTGTTCCCAATCTCAATCTCAAGAATACCATGGTGTGTAGTGACTCCCAAGAAGGTAAATAGACTTGTGTTGCTCACAATCTTAAACAACTCAGTGAACAACACTCAGGAACAATACATTGTTTTCATCTTTTACACATAGACTTAATGGGTACAATTGAGGTAGAAAGTATGGGAGGTAAGAAGTATATTTATGTAATAGTGGATGATTTTTCTAGGTTTACTAGGGTCTATTTTTTAATAGAAAAATCTGAAACTTTTGATAAATTTAAAAACTATACTCCATAATAAAAAAACATGTCTTGTTCACCTATTTTCTGTATTAGGTTTGATCATGGTAAAGAATTTGATAACATTTCCTTCTCTACTTCTTGTAATATAAAGGGAATACAAAATGAGTTTTTGGCATCCAAAACCCCACAACAAAATGGTGTGGCCAAAAGAAAAAAATAGGACTTTACTAGAAATCGCCTGTGTTATGATAGTTTCTAGAAAAAATTCTAAACAATTTTGGGTCGAGACATTAAACACGGCATGTCACACTTCAAATAGATTTTTCTTAATACTTGATACTACCATGACAACCATTGAGATTTTAAATGGAACAAAACCTACCGTACACTATTTTCACGTGTTTAGGTGTTTGTGTTTTTTTTAAATGACCAGGACTACTCAGGAAAACTTGATTCAAAGAGTGACAAAGTTATCTTTCTTGGATACTCTCAAAAGAGTCGTGCTTACCGAGTATATAACTTAAGATTAAAGACTATTCAAGAATCGATAAATATTGTTTTTAACGACTTTTTGAGTGTCACATATGAACCAGCCGAAGATATGCCTCTGATGCTGCTAGAAGAAGCTGGAGAAGCTGCTAAGATAGAATCTATTTTGCATAATGATGCAGCTGCATATTCATGTGTTTACCCTAGTGTTGCCTCTGATATGACAACACCTGAGACAACACATGATTCCAGAACAAGGGCTGTAAATAATGTCTTAAAAGAAGAAGATGATGAGGTGTATCAATAGGCCAGGAGAGGACCCCCCCCCAACAAGAATTAGGAATAACCATCCCACTACTCAGGTAATTGGGGAGGTTAATGAAGGAAATCAAATAAGAAATAAGGAATCGATTAACTATAGAGATATGGTAAGTTATATGTGTATGTCCACCACATATTCCAAGGTAAAACACTCCTGTTTTGTTTCTGTTCTTGAGCCTAAAAATGTGGTTGAAGCTTTAAAAGACAAATTTTGCATTCAAGCTATGCAAGAAGAGCTTGAACAGTTTACCCGTAATAATGCTTGGTGTTTGGTTTCGCGTCCTTTACATACTAATATAATTGGATTTAAATGGATTTTTAAAAAATGAATCTGATGAATTGGGTAATATTGTTCGTAACAAAGCTCGTCTTATATCTCAAGGTTATACACAAGTGGAAGGGATCGACTATGACAAGACCTTTGCACTTGTGGCTAGAATTGAGTCAATAAGACTTCTATTAGCTATAGATTGTTACCTTAAAATCACATTACACCCAATGGATGTTCAAGCGGCTTTCTTGAATGGATACTTAGATAAAGAGATTTATGTTGAGCAACCTTAGCATTTTGAAGTTCCATTTCTCCCAAATCATGTATATAAAGTTGAGAAAGCCTTATATGGGTTGAAACAAGCTCCACATGCATGGTATGTGCATTTAACAAGTTTCCTAATTGAATATGGATATATTATAGTTGAAGTCGATAGGACATTGTTTATTCAAAGGCATGGAAAAGAAATTTTCATTGCTCAAATCTATGTTGATTACATAGTTTATGGATTCACATCTAAAACATGCTTGCAAAATTTTGGTGGAGGCTATGGCATCTACTTTTGAGATAAGCATGATAGGTGAACTAAATTTTTGTTGGGATTGCAGGTAAAACAGTCAAATGATGGGATCTTTATTTCTCAAAGCAAGTATGCAAGAAATTTGGTAAAAAGGTTCGGATTGTAAAGTGCCAAGAGTTCAAAAATACCTATGGTATCGACACTTAAGGTGGGCAAGGACCAAGGAGGGGAGGATGTTGATCCAACTCTTTATCAATCCATGATAGGTAGTATTCTTTATCTTACTGCCAGTCATCCCGACATTATGTTCAACTTAGGTGTGTGTGCTAAATATCAATCTAATCCTAAAATTTCTCACCTAAATGTTGTTAAGAAAATCATTAAATATGTATTCGGGGCTAGTGACTTAGGAATTTGGTTTACTAAAGACACTAATACCAACTTAGTTAGTTTTAGTGACTCAAATTTGGCAGGGGATATGAATGATAGAAAAAGTACCAGTGGGGGTTTTTTTCTTAGGCAAAAACCAAGTGTCATGGTAAAGTCGCAAGCAAAATTGTGTTTCTCTCTCGACTACAGAATATGAATATGTAACAGCCAGGAGTTGTTATTCACAATTAATATGTTTAAAACATATGCTTAATGACTATGGTATTGATAGCAATATCTTGACCATGTAATGTGACAGTTTAATTGCAATAAATATTTCCAAAAACCCGGTTCAACACTCTCGCACTAAACACATTGATATATGCCACCATTTTTTAAAAGATTTAGTTGAAAAGGATTTAATCCAAATAGAGCATATTGCCATTCCCATATAGACATCACAAGATTAAGTTGAAAAGGATAGTGGATTGTTTCAAATCAAAATATAATCAATCCATAATTTCTCTCCCTATGTACCTTAATTACTCCACTTTACATCGTCACTCTCTTT